>JAGDQP010025243.1:0-27104 GCA_022664845.1 Lepisma saccharinum | reverse complement strand
GATACACCGTTTGAAAGGTATTGAAACGTAGATTAAGATTCCGCAAGCTTCGGCCGCCTATATTGTCTGGGGTAAGTGCTATCACCAGAAATGTGAAATTCTGATTATTATTTTTTTATTTTCAAACTGACCCAGGGAGGTCCTACCGATATTTTTTTCTCTCTGTATCTTAGTATGGCAAAGAGCTTTCAAACGCAACTTCAAGCATCAAAATCGGGCTTATAGATTGCTAGATCCGAAATTAGCTGTATATATGTGAGTGCCGCTAACAAAGTCGTTGCTTAGCGTCACTCAAAGAACTACCGTTCTTCGTGATTATCTTAAAATCTGTTGGTTAGTTTCTTTAAAACATAAAGTCAAGTTTGATTCAGAAACATAGCTGGTTAGAATGATTTTATATTGATATTGAATTTACCATTCTACATGCACATTTTACGCGTATCGAAAGTTACATAACATACAGTGAGTTCCTGAAACAGTGACCCCAAACTTCGGGAGGTGATTCTTCACATAAAAACAAGAAGAAGAAAAAAGTTCCTTTGAAATAAGTCTAGTTTCGGAATTACAGGCGTTTATAGGCTGCACCGTTACAAGTGACGTCCTATCTTCACAAGTAATGACGTAAGCTGTGTCAGTTCGACAAATCACAATCGAAGTACAACCCGAATGCAGCTGAGAGGTGACGTGACTCTATTAAACCACTGAATTCCTTGACAATAAAATTATATTGCGAAACCTGTATATGCGGCACTCCCTCAATCATAAATATTGCTTAAATAGATGTATCGGATACTACTTTGAGTGTGGTTTGCTAAGTCGACACCGCTTACGTCATTATGTGTTAAGGTATGACACCATTTGTGACAATGCTGCCGTAACTTTGAGCTTCTGTAGCTCCAAAAACTAGACAGAATTTTGAATCCCTTCAAAGAAACTTTTTTCTAATTCTGGTGTAGATAATTACCTCCCGAAGTTTTTGGAATTATTTCAGGAACATCCTGTATAAGATGCTTTGCACGTCGCACTGCAGAATGTTACTTGTAAGAATACCATTACTTAAAGTTATGGACACCATTACGAGGGCTATTCGGAAAGTTCTAATCATTGGATGAGAAGAAACACAATATCAGAATGATTAAGGTTTTATGTTTCAACGTAATCTCCTCGAAGGTTAATATACTTCTGGCCAAAGGCCTTCCAATGCCTTGACACCAGCAGAATATGTCGATTCGTCGAGGGCTACAAAATAGCTTTCAACTGTGGAGATGACTGACTTCTTCATTGGACTGAAATTTCTTGTCACCCAAGAATTTAGGAACAGGTGAAAGTCACTGGGGGCAAGATCAGGGAAGTACGGGGGATGGGATAGAACTGGAAGCGAACTGCGTCCAGTTTTCGACCTGTGATCAATGCTGAATGTGCGGGTGATGTGAGCAGGCGAGGCACCTATCGCGCCGAAAGCTTCCTCATAACCAACTCTTTAGTAAGAATATGGTGTCCTCGTCCCCTGAGATACCCACTGCATGAGCTACCTCACGCACTTTCAATCGTCGGTCAACCAGCATCATATCATGGACTTTTTCGATTATTTTTGGTGTGATGGCGGTTGGAGGACGTCTACTGAGGGGATCATTTAAAACACTATCCCGTCCAATCTTCAACAGCCTCTTTCACTTGCTAACAGTGGCAAGATGATGGTTCCGAGTCTCCCAACACTGTCCAATTCAGCTTTGATGGTTGTTGCATTTAGTCCCTTCTTTACCTTAAACTTCCTTTCGTTCCATGTTGTCATGTCACTAGCACTTTGGCTCCTTCCCAGGACTCTGCAAACCAGACTGTAGGACGAGTGGCAATGCACGTTTCCCTGCACGTTCAGAAAAGATGTGGCCTTGTAATGCGCATGCTTTTGTTCCGATTGCAACGCTATCTCTGAGCGATTCTTAGAACTTTCCGAACAGTCCTAGTATATTGAATTAAAATTTTATCTTTGGGAACAATAGAAGATTTGAAGCTTTAAATGTTCTTTTTTTTTTTTAAGAGTGTTACGGCTACATGCTGCAAGGAAAGTTATGAAAAAAGCAGCCGTCAGAGTCTATGTTCTAGGTAAAATCCCGTCAAATTGCCTTTTGAGACAAAGTGAAAGACTAAAAAAAAAAGATAAAATATATCTGAGTAAATGTTATAGTTGAAGAACGTAGCTTAGACGAAATTTCTATGATCGTCTGCTATACACAACATCAATTCTTTAATAAGCCGCGGTGGCTCAGTGGTAGAGCGCTCATCTCTGTTCGATTGTGGTTTGTGCCATGTGAGTTTTATGATGGACAAACAACGTGTGAGTAGGCTTTTACAGAGTTTCCCCGTTCTCTCCCACTGTCTTCATTCCACCAATTCTCCTATCATAATCTATTCGTCCTGAGTCAAAGTTGCCTAAAGACCTTAAAAATAAAATTCAAAATTAAAATCAATTCATTAATGATGAAAATTTACGTGGGAGAATCCCTGTTATACTGTACTCAAAGTACAAGCTTTGGGTACAACTTTGAATGAGAGTTGCTAAGTCAATACGTCATCATTTGTCTAGATATTACGTCACTTGTAATGAAGCATCGTAACATTTGGATGCCCCTATCTCCGAAACAAAGCCTGCTTCGATATTTCTTCAATGATTTTTTTTTCTTCTAATATTTGATGTGGGTTATTATCTTCTGAAATTTGTCGCTACATTTTAGGGACACACTATAGATCTGTTTATGTATCTGTGTGGAGGACACGCGAAAATTAGACTGCATACCAGTACTCTAGCTACATAATGCAGTGAGAAATATATATGTTTATATCAAACGTGAATCCAGGTTTGTAGCCACACTCGCTTCCTGTGCGCATGTTAACTGGCGTCAAATACAAAAATGGGAGTTTTATTGAACGAAGTTAGTCGGAGTCCGCTTTGACGATACTATAGAACCTTTCCTCAGAAGCTCATCTACTCATTTTAGAACGTTAACAATAATGGGCTACCTAAGTCAGCAGTCAGTTCCTTTATTTTACAATGGCAACCGTATGAATCTGTCCAAACAGACAGGTTGCTACGTGAGAGAGATAGGAATATGACCGAAGATAACGACCTTGATGATTTTGTTAACAGTGTTGAATACGTTACTTCCCAACGAAAATTCATTGAAAGAAATTACGAATGAAGAGTGTATTGTTCTTTCTATAGCAAGAAACAGATTATGACATCATACAATGATCCATTCACACAATGTAAATGATTACAGCTACCTGAAAAACATGAGCTGAAACACTATCCAATAAATATGAGAGACTAAAGAAAAATGTAGGAAATCATACATTTCTATACTAAATCACAGCCATGTTCGATCAACTACTGGATGAGGATGAGGCCTCTCTCCAGAGGGAGGAGATTGGTCTACTGCTCCCACGCTGACCAGACGGGTTGGGAGAGGAGAGCCTAAGCTCTCACTGTGATCGCCACTATCTTTTATTCATAGTAGGTTCCCAATGGCATCATGATGCTGGGTGGGCACCGTTCCAGACCCACACGCCTTAGAAAAAAAATCCTTGGCAGCTCCGGGAATCGAACCCGGAACCCCTCAATCCGTAGTCAACAACAGTAACCACTGACAAGAGGTTATTTATATTGTCAGTAGGTCGGGATGGGACGAGAGGCTGGCCTGTCTTTAAGTCAAGGTAGTGTCCTAGTGTTCCTTTTTGGTCCAATTCCGAGAAGAAGAAAAAAATTAGATGCTCCTTAGCGAGGATGATCATATTTTGTTGTTTTGAAACCAAAGCCTGCGATTCCAGAAGAACTTGAAATTTTGTCATTTATTCTGTCAAAAGTGAAAAGAAGATATGCTCTCAAAATCAGGTTTAGAAAGTGTCATTTGACTGATATAAAACGAAAATATCAGAAAAAATATTAATATTGCACACTCAAATAAAGAAATTTAAAACACTAAAAGAGCGGGAAAACTTTATATTCGTGTCCACTCCAGAACTCAAAGGATACAAGCAACATTGACGCATTAAGAAAGTTGGAGGTAATCTTTCATATATAACCCGAAATATATGTGCCATAAAATTGTCATATTTTGGACATGGGCACATTAAGGCCCAAGGTATCTTTGTACAAAATATGACAGTATTGTGTCACATATATTTCGGGTTATATATGAAAGATTACCTCAAACTTTCTTAATGCGTCGATGTCGCTTGCATCCTTTGAGTTCTACACTGCTCATTTATCGGATGATTTTTTTTCCTTCAAGTCATCATCATATAACTATGACCATGAAACAAATAACTAAGGGTTAGTTCTACAATCAACCACTAAACTTCTAGTCAGCGCTACGTTGAGGCCAAGTCTCATTTTGCGTGCTCTCATTGGCCAAAATCAGACTTGAAGTCTAGCGGTCGATTGTAGAACTGACCCTAAATCAGATTCTTTTACATAATTCTAGACTGACCTTGAATCAATATGATCCAGATCGACCTTCAATTGGATCGTCCCTCTGTATAGTTTATCTCCGCCTTGTACTAATTTAATCATTTAACAGATAATGCTGTCGTACAGCAGTTTAATTAAATACATTTTCCATTTTTACTCTTTCTCTACAATATGCATAATTTCACAATCAATGCACGTGTTATCATGATATGTGAAATGTGGCTTAAGCTGTCAGAAGAAACTAAATTCTTAGGTAAATTCTTTTTTTTAACACTAAGGTTATTATGAAGTGATATGTGGATTTTGCAGAACATCGCAATACCGAACCAAAATAGAATGCAAGCACAGTGTATGGAACATTAGTGTTCAGTCTACATCTATGAAATCTAAGCTCCGAATCATTCGTTACTACAAGAACTGTATATGGTAAAAAAAAAAAAACAAGGTAAAGCTATCCGCTGTGCGATGCGGCGCATGGGAAATGTGGAGGTAGCGCTCCACATATTCTCGACGTACGGCACGAACTGAGGTGGGGTGGTCAGTCCCTCTCTCGACCGCCTTTACCTCCCAAGATTCCCAAGAACACACACTAGTACTCAATTTGATAGGACGTTGAGTGCATCTCAGAGGGCCAGACATGGGAACACTGCGAGAAGTCTCCAGTTTCCTGACCAGGATTTGAATCCGATCTGTACATGAGTGAACTTCACTCAAATGTTCTATTTTCAACTTGTATCTTTAAAAAAAAAGAATTCTATGATCTGGTGATAGACATTACATGAAATGTCTTTATATTGAAATTAAGACTAATTGTTATTACTCCATTCAGTATCCCTGTCAAGGTCCTCCTGTAATCTTAAGCAGTCATCAAAAGATGTTATTGTCCTGAAAAATTTGAAGTCATCTGAAAAGAGCAGACAGCAAGAAAGTTTGACATTTATTAGCAAGTCATTGATGCATACTAAATTGAAAAGAGGACCTACGTTCGAACCTTAGGGAACGCCACTGGGCATTCCATACGTTACGGGCAGCTTGAGGGGTGCCATGCGAGTTTAGCGATGGACAAGTACTAGGGGTTCTCCCGTTTTCTCCCACTTTCTTCATTTCACCTATTCACCCATCATCATTCATTCGGCCTGAGCCAGAGTTTCCTAAAGACATTGAATAAAACTCAATTCAATGAAGCATTATAAACAAGGAAAGCAACCATTTCTTACCAGAAAGTACTGCTATGCTCAACTATACGAGTACACACAATACGTCACAAATTAGACTACTCTATTACCCACAGCACTTCGACCTCTTATATCGCGAAGTGTTGTTTTTGGTCTGTATCTAATCACCCTCTTCCGCTCAGACGTCTCTGGACAACGTCATCTATTTTCTGGACAGAGAATGTCAAGATCTCTCTCCCATTGGCTATGATGCGCAACATACGTGACAGTTCTTATGTGATCGCCTAATTATTCCTGAATGTTTTTCTAATGGGAAAACGAGTCCTAGCATAATATATTTGTTCTGTCCGTTGGTAAATGACGTCCACATCTTGTTTCAGGGTGAGACAGTACGAGAAGTTTGTTTGTTCTTTGCTTTCTCAGATTTAAGACTTACAGATCTTTCCTGAACACCACTTATTATTTCCCGTGTTTAATCCACAGAATTTCTTTGATACCGCGCTGGTTAATAGTGATGTAACGTTGGCTTGCAGTACTACTTATATTATATATCACACTTGTATGTATACTCCTTCCTCATCTTGGCCTGAGCTAAAGATGCCCAAAGACCTCAAATAATAACTAAATTTAATTCCTTCCTCATCTCCTGTACCGGATGATTACAAATTGTAGGAACAAAATTTGGGATGTAATTACTTAAAGGAAAACTGGAAAAAGATTATTTTCGCCATGCAGGGTTGCAAGCTCAGTTATTAATCCATGCTTCAGTCTGTGCTTCACATATGGTATTTATCATTCTTAGGGAATACGAAATATTCACAAAAAATAATGTTGTGGGAAATATATACGAGGTTGGCAACACTGTCAAGCTGATTAAGTTGATTTTGGTTTCCAGGTTAGAGAACCTGTATCTGAAAAACAAAAGGGGATTTCGATACATGTGGAACAGTGGCGGATTCAGATATGGGGCATGGGTGGCGCAAGTTCTCTCCTCAAGGCAAAATATTTATCTTTTTAGCATTGTTTCAACAATTTACCTCATGGAAAGGTTTTACTTGTTTGGTTTTGATATATATTTAGAATGATCTTAGTATTTTCAAATTCCATCCACCCCTGGAATTCCATCCATCCACCCAACTTTTTCTCTCTTTGTTATGTGTGAGCAATCATCTCAAAGTTTGTCCCATAATTCGGAACCAGGAGATTCATCATTCGATCAATGTTGACAAAGTGATTTAGTATAAGTAATAAGGGCTCAAACTGATTTCGGTTGGCATGGTCTGCCCTTTTTCTTCTTTATAACCTCAACCCTAATATGATTTATATAATGCAAATGGCTTGGTCCTCTCCGTAGAGAGTCAGACACATTTCTTTAAAGGCAATTGATCGTAATAGGCATGTTTGAATTTGACCTCCTGTACTTAAAAAAACATTCATTGACTGTTGCCAATATTACTGCGTCTGCAATGTAGACGTCGAAAAAAAAGCCGCGAAGAACACAATAACAAATAGAGCTACAGATGCGTTTATCTTTTCTTTAAAAAAAAATGGCGTCATTCAACTGTTATTGAGATATTGAGTACGAAGTAAAGTCTGAAAGGGAACATTGAAACATCTGTATTAATCTCCATGTCACAGTTCGTTCACCTCAGGAAAAAAAAAACGAAAGATTTTTTTATTGTTGTTTACCAAAAGATTTTTCATCTTTTTTCCCTCTTCTTCATTGAGCCTTATTGCGTCAGTTCCTACGACATAGACAATGCAACTGTTTAAGTAAATAGTACATATATTCATTCCTTCATGAAGTATGATATGGTACCTATTAAGAATACACTATACAGGATATTAGTCTATATAGTCGCCTTATACTCTCTGCGCACCATACAGAAATAAATTTGTATCAATCCGCGTACTATTTCTTTATGTTTATTTCATAATTTTCTTTGTTTTTTTCCTTTTGTGATATGATATTTATGATGTATAATGTATTGCATGCATGTATTTATGCAAAGAAGGGAAGCTACTGTATTTAAAAAGGTCAGATCTTTTTTTCTTTTTTTTTAACTTGTGACCGGCAGATCAATGACATATTTATTTTGTAGTTTTCTTTTAGTTGTATGTATACGATGACCCGAGTCACAATATTGGTACTTTATTCAAAAGAAGATGTCATTTGTATAACACACACTGTGCATACTAATAAAAATGTATATCCAGAACATTCCAGTAGGTGACTGAAATATTCAAAAGCTGTTCGAAGAATAGTTTGTAACGGAAGAAGGCTGAGATTATAGAGCGATTCAAATAAACGTGGTGGTCATTTTCGGATCTAAAGATTGTGATTTTCCCTTCATTTCTTCCTTGTTAAACCTATAGTTCATTCGCGGTAATTTTACACCAAAATTAGTGCAAGGCTAATAGTATATCTGGGACATGAGCATGCTTTCCGGATGTTTCATATCAAATTATGGTTTCGCATACGTTTGTGTGGCAAGAGAACTGAATTCAAATTCACTGTCGTTCATAGAACTCAATAAGTAATTAGCCTTGTACTAAATTATGGTGCCAAGTTAACGCGAATGAAGTATAGCTCAAGATGTCTGTGACCATTGTATCTTTTAGAAGGGGTGACCGGGAGTATTACCCCCGCAACACCGGAGAGTTCTCAAGTAATACACTTCTACTTTCAAGAGAATATAAGTTCTAGATTTCGTAGGCACACCCA
Organism: Lepisma saccharinum; assembly: GCA_022664845.1. Lineage (NCBI taxonomy): Eukaryota > Metazoa > Arthropoda > Insecta > Zygentoma > Lepismatidae > Lepisma > Lepisma saccharinum. The sequence continues at coordinate 18,736 of JAGDQP010025243.1, read as the reverse complement.
CCATACAAGGAAGGGATGGATATGTCATACACTGTTAATAATTTTGGAGCGTTCCTTTGATATATTCTGCAATGTTTCAGAAAAATGTCAGGATTTGCAATTATCGGCAGTCATTCTGGAAAAGCACCGAGAAATTTCTTTTACGTTACTAGAAGTGTTCAGTTCCAGTGTGATTTGCGGACATGCGCAGAAAGAGAAAAAAAAGTTACTTATCTTAACGAAACTCTGGTCAAGTGTTTGCTCCCGCCATGCTGATTGCTTATTTTCACATAAAGTAAGGAGAGAAAGCGAGGATAATGGTAACATCGTAACCTCTTCTCCTCTCAACCCATTGTTCAAGCCCGTTAACACCATCAACCCGAACCCAAACCCTCGCAAATCCCCTGTAGACAGAAACAAGCGCAGAACGAGAGAGAACTATAAGAACAAGTGCGAAATGGGAAAGTGCGATACGAACAAATGTGAAATGGAGTACTACACAGAATGCGAAATGCGGAAAATGAGGCACAGATAAGGAAAAACGGCGCAGATGTAATACACAAAAAGGAGAAATTGGTACAAATTTGGTACAGACAAGAGTAAATGGAACAAACGAAACAAAATAAATGTGCGAAATGGATCGTACGCGGCACCGGTTAGAACCGCAAAGACAAATAACGGTAAAGACAAGAACAAAATGGGACAAAAGTCACACATTAAAGGACAAAATGTAACCAATCCTGTACATGTAAGCGCGAAATGGGACAAAGGTAACACAAAGCTGATAAATGCGGTACAGGCAAGTGCACACTGGGAATAATGCCACAAAATAAGTGTGAAATGGGACAAAAACGGTGGGGAAAAAGAGCAAAATTGCTTCGTACAGCTTTATTCCCTGTCTCGTTCCTTATTTATCTGTTCCCTTTTGAATATATACACAGTGTATTTAAGACCTACACCGACAAACTTCTGCAGGTTACTCCTCAACAAGACGAAAGTTTCTCTGACAAATTTTCTGTGATAGTCTCCGAGCTACAGGCTGCTGAAAGCGTTCGAAAATGAACTTTAAAACTTCATATTTCGAACATTACGAACTGTAGAACTGATACGGAATGGTAGCATTAAGAACTTTAAACCTGCTCTATTTGGAAAAGCATATTCCAAAATTGTGCGATGGGTGCGCAAGGGATTCCCCAAATGAAGTAGGTGATTTCCCGGATTTTTTCTGAAGTTGAGGTCAAATGAGCATGAATTAAACGACTTCGCGTGTGAATAAAGGTGACATACGTCATCACCAAGACCGACATACAATCGGGCAATGATATTGAATCTCTTTGATAACAAACAAAATATTCGATGAAAATATGCAGTTCTTACCACTCATACTTTTAGAAATTCGTTCGGCATATGGAATCTGCTTGAGATATCGACTTGGTGCAAAGGAATTATTGTTTCCTGATAGAAATACACTCAATTCATGCTCATTTTGACGTATCTTTACTCCAGGGAATCCCCTACCTCTTTTGGTTAATTCCTTGCAAGCCCATTAAGGAATTTTGAAAAAATGTACTTTTGGCTAATGCAGATTAAAAGTCTTTGACGGTACCACGCCGCATCAGCTCTGCTGTTCGTGGTGTTAGAAATATCAAGTTCTAAAGTTCATTTTCCTACGCTTTCGGCAGCCTGTAGCTCCGAAACAATGCACATTTTGAAAATTTGTCAGAGGAATTTTTGTCTTGTTTTGATGTGAGGAATCACCTCCCATTGTCGTTATAGTTCATAACACATTGAATGCAGTTGTTGAATGATGAGAAGGAGGTAACCATCTAAGATCCTTTTGTCGAGGTCAAGAATCTATAGGACAGGTACTTTTACCCCTTTACCATGACGTGATGTGTTGTATACATATTTTGCTTTTATCGGTATTATGAGGGAGAGATTAACAACCACATACGCTTATTACGTCACACACACCCGTATGTGTAAATATGATGGTGCTAAATAACTAAGTCAACAAACACAATAGCTAACCTTTTCCTTTCGAGGTTTGAAAGTGTAAGAAATTACGCTCGAAATACCACACACATGTGATGTTTTTATTAGCGAAATGTTGAACAGATTCATGCACGGACTAACGTAAGAGTCCAGGCGAAAGGAAAGGTTTAGTGGATCTGCTTCTACCAGGCAAAGAGCTTTTCAACCAGTGTAGTCAACCCAAATGTTTTGTAGCTAAATATAGTTATTATGAATATTCATTAATTTCTAACATTGTTTTGTTTTCTCTATAACTTCTTTTTGGTGGGCTGAATTGGTCCAAGATTGCACAATCACCTTATGTGTAGGGGATGACGTCCCTCGGTAATCTTCATGAGTAGTATGAACATTTGAACAATTTTTTAAAAAAAATTCTAGTAAGCTTTATTTGACCCATCATTTGGCGCCCGAACAGGGAACTAAAGGCCACGATCTTAGTTGAGATACCATTGAGGCATTATCCTTGGTTTCACCCATCAGTCAGGATGTCAGCTCATAAATTGGTATATCCACTTTCAGGACTTGCTCTAGGTACAAAGACATCATTTTTTTTAGTTAAAAGTGTAAGAATTTAGCTAGTTTTCGTCCTGTGCACTAACGACAGACAACCGATTTAAGACTGCATACTTTACATTACGTGTGATTCTTAATTATTATGCTTGCAGATATGCATTGTAGCTTGCAGATATGCGTGTTGAAGAAACTCGTTGTACTCTCGTGCAGCCGCGGTCCGTAAGGAGTAACCAATGTGCCATGGCACTACCAATAAATAAAGGAGAAAAGTTTGTATATTGCATTATCTCATGATATATACAAGCACAGCTTATCGCTATATGTGTAACCTATTCCAATGAAACCTGTGACGTTCCACGCGACGATTCGTTACTCTCTGAATCGCGTTGGAGCCAGCGAGAATATGGCACTCCCAAATACCTAAAAATGGTTTCTGCGCATGCGCATGACGGGAGAAAACTTCAGAAATACGACAATTTTGTGCCCGTTTGAAGGTGGCTCATTATAGTATGTAATAAGCAATTTTAAAAAATGCACCGTAGAAAAGACGTTACGGGCAAAGACTTGTTTCATTTTTTAAAAATATTAATAGTTATTTCAGATATTATATTTATTGTTATTTATATATTAAACTATAAGATTGGTATAAATTGTATCCATATAATCAAATGAACAGTGACTTTAAGTAGAATACCTACTGAAGTAAATGTATATTTTGCGCAGTGCTCAATAGGTGGGGACGATGTTCTTATCCCGGAAGTAGTTCTGAGCTGTGGACTTAAACTAGGATTTTCAAAATGTCATATGGATAACATACAGGAGTATAATGATGCTCAAAGCATCACGGAGATAATACACAGTAAGAAATTATCTATGAACATGGCACTTCGTATAATTCCTACGTTGCACTGATAGTTGTACGAAAGAGTTGATAAAATAGCAATTGATAAAATAGCAACGCGAAGTGACACTTGCTGTCAGAGGAAATACTTGAATTTTGATGTTTATAATCAGAAAACCTCTAAACCAAAGTACTACCATTTTGGAAGAAAGACTTAGAAGAAATAGTCCGCACGACACTGAAAAGTTTCTTCAGTGAGTTCTGTGTTATTTAAAGACTAGATTTCACTTTCAACATCCTTGTGTGCAAAACAATCGTATGAGAATAAAAACAAGTCATGAAAGCGTATTTGTTGAATGAGGAAGTCGCCCCAATCTGTATATAAATAAAAGTCATTTTATCCATGTATATGTGTTCCACATCTCCTCCAAAACGTTTGGACTCATTTGGATTTGCACATTTTATTTCTTTAAATTTATTTATAGCGTCTAAGCATCTAAGGTTCAGGCCGGGACAGGGGAGAAGCTAGGATGTGGAAAGGCAGTGATCCTGGCTTTACAGGAGATCCCGGCATTCGACTGAGACCAGGGAAACCACAGTATTTTGGTGCTTAACTTTTTGGCACTACCAACTCATCAAGCCACGAGCAGCTACTGCTCTCGTGTAATTATGTTTGTGAGTATTATAACAGAAAAGTAATGATTCATTAATTACAAATACACAAACATGTATAATATTTTACCTTTATCTTGTGTTTTGTTACGTATTGTTTTTTGTTTACTGAATGTATTTGAAGGGTACAGGGAAAGAAATGCACTGGTAACAGGTACTGCACAATGACAGCTAACACCTCAGAATATTTCAATTTCAAAGAGCAAATAATCACTAAGTTTTAGCGGTTTTAAGAACCTGAAATACGATACGTAGGAGTAGATGGGAGAGTTAAACATTAAAATGCATTTTACGAGAAATCCTTTGATGCACATTCGCCATTATTTCCCTCTTCTCTTCGTTTGTCGTAAATATATTATATTTCCTCCAACTGCTGCTGCATTAATATTTAATTAAATTAAATTAAGTATTTCTCAGTATTCATACGTTGATAACCGTTCCATGTTTTTAAATAGCTTATTCAACGATTCAACGATTAAACGTTTAAATAACATGAATAAACTGTTAAAGAGGTGGACTTTGAACGTTGTTTCCAAAATTCTCTACATGCATTTTTCATACCTTAACTTCCGTTTTCAAGAGAAAACTTTATTATTTCTATTAAATATATTGCTTTTGACTATAAGACGTTTCTCAATTCCTACATAGAAGAATCACCCCTTATTGCAACTCATTTTCCTGTATATTTTTGAACTTGTATCTACAATCAAGGTGTCATCAAATATACATAAAAGGTGTCCTAACACTATCGCATCGTAATAATGAATATAGTATATTCACACAATAGTGTTTAAATTGGTAAAAAATTGCCAGAGAAAAGTGGGAATAAAACTGAAAGTGAGATCGTAATGGTCATGTAATTGCAATCAAGGTTTTATAGTTTAATAAGGCGCGCGAGAAGGAAATATTACGTCAGTCTCTTGGTGGCTGATATGTCGTAACTAAACTACAACAGCCTTCTTTTTCCTCCTCTCCCTCTCGATACATGTGTGTGTGTGTGTGTGTGTGTTTGTGTGTAGAGTTCGTTACCCGTCGACATTGATACTAAAATGTGTAATAAAATTCGCATTTAACAGCTGGAATAATTCAATACTCTTTTGTTTCCGCAAATTACCTGTAAAACTGAGGGAATGTCAAGGATGCTGTATTGCCTATATAAATGGAAATAGATTGTACAATATAAAAGTCCATATCATTGTTTTAACCGTAGTACTTCATTTCAAAGATTCCTTAAAAATAACGGGAAGGGCGTAAGCCATAGTGCTGTTACCGCCCATACAATTCATTTTATCTTATCCTTTAAAATGACATAATTGACTCTCTTTTTTTCTGAATTTGTTCTTATCGATCCTTTTGGGTTGATTGAAAATATGTACATTTTCGGCAATTCTCATTCACAGTCAACCTCACCCTCATGTGTCAAATTTGCCTTCACTCTCAGTCACATTCACCCTCACGTCTTCACTTCGACTTAACTCTCTCTATCATCCTCATCCTCGCGTTTTCCCTTACCCTCACGCCTACGTTATATCTTAACCTTCACCCTCACGTTGTATCTAACCTTCAACCTCACGTACTCTCACCCTCATGTTGTATCTTAGCTTCTACCCTCACTTACCCGCACCCTCACGTTGTATCTTAACCTTCACCCTTCATTACCCTCACTCTCAGGTTAAATCTTAACCTTTACCCTCACTTACCCTCACACTCACGTCGTATCTTAAGCTGCACCCTCACCTACTCTCACACTCACGTTGTATATTAACAATCACCCTCACCTACTCTCACACTCACGTTGTATATTAACAATCACCCTCACCTACTCTCACACTCACGTTGTATATTAACAATCACCCTCACCCTCATGTTGTATCTTAACCTTCATCCTCACCCTCACGTTGTATCTTAACCTTCATCCTCATCTACCTTCGCCCTCATGTTGTATCTTAACCTTCACCCTGACTTACCCTCACCGTCAAATCTTCGCGTAACCCTCACCTTCACATTCACGTTGCAACTTTGACTCTCGTCATCACTTCCCCTTACTCTCATGAGGTATGGGTATGTGAGGGTGATATTTGTTCTCGTGAGGATTTCCCTCATAAAATTGAACATCTATATCAGGGAGTTAAGGACCTACGTGTGCAATTTTAAATAACTAGTTTTGGAACTTTACATGATAGAATTTAACGAGCTTCCGTAGTTCAATACGGCATTGGGAAATCCTTGATTCGATTCCAGTGGCCGACCATCCTGACTAAGGTTTATCCTTGGTTTTCCCTAGTCACTACAGGAAACTACCTGGATGGTACCTCTAAAATAGACTAGCCGACTTCTTCCCGCAGTTGTCAGTCTTGGCAATATCTTTAAAAATTTAATATTAATTTTTTTTCAATTTTCTTCCATACCGTTAAACGTATCAGCACCAAACTTGGCATGAATATTATTCGAAACAATAGAAAAATACTGTAACTGTTCCCTCTTTAAGCTCCCAGTTGTTAGTGTTGCCAACCTATATTATAAAAATGTATGTTTATGTGTTTAAGATCCTATCAAGGAACTGAAGCCTTGGCGATATTAGTAGAATCGCTCACTTGTTTCTCATTACTTGCATTTTTACATTATTTTCTTTAGTTCAGAATGGTTCGTGGTGTCCTCAACTCTTGCAACGTTAATTTAACTAATTTCTGGACGTCATACAATGATGAATTTTGTAGAGCGACGTAACTCGGGCGACAAAGAATATTCCATTGTTACTTTCATATATTTCTATATTTTAAAAGCATATTTTAATAATTTCTTTTCAAATATGGGCTTCTTTATCGTAAAATAAATACTAGCCTGCAACGATATGGTGTTTGACTGGTTGCAGAACATTTTAGGATTTGGGTTAAAATTAAAACATTAACTTGAGAAAAAAGTATCCGAGCATCGAAAAAAAAATAAAAAAAAAATATAATATACATTAAAAACCTTTTTAAAGACATACTTGTCGTAAATAATTCGCACTAAAAAGAAAAATATTTTTTTTTATGCATGACTAAAAAGCATCAATTCAAGAATTTATGAAGTATCTGTATATAAGAACGCACCCGATGTTTTTTTTCTTTTTAGTCATACATAAACAAAATTATATTTACTTTTATAGTGCGAATTGTTTACGAAAATTATGTCCTTAAAAAGTTTTTATTATTTTTTATAGTCGATTGGAATTTGGCAACAATAGTTCAAGCCCAATTTAAAAGTATCATCACACTATTCTGAAATTTAGTATCTGGTGATTTCAAGTATCGATAAGTTTGATTCTTAAGTCAAAAATTTTGAATTCCAAAATCCAAGATTTTGGCAGCTTGATTAATCTTTATTTTACAATATCATTCGATTTTCTTTAAATTTCATATCCGGCGATTATGGAAAGGCGCTTAAGTTAAGAAATTTGAATTAAGGAACTCAAACCTGGTGCCTTGAATTACAGAAAATAACGAAATAATAGTATTGAGTATAATAAAAAAAAATAACGAAGCGAAATTAGTTGGGACATTATTTAGAGAAGAAAAAGATAATGAATGTACATTCTTCATAGTACTAATCTCTTTTATTACGACTGAAAACATGGACATGAACGAAAAACTTCTTGTTCACGACCATAAAAAATAAAACAGAAATCGAACTAGTATTTTCTCCAAAATATAAATCGCGTCTTTGTACTAAAAATTTAAGAAGAAAAAAATGTTGTGTGAGAGAGGGGGGGGGATGAAAACGGGAAGAATGGAGTAGGTTAAGTTTTATTTGAAGTTTCTGTCACTATAGCAGAGCACTACTGTAATGATCACAATGATAAACTAATAATAATAATAATATTGCTTGAAGCAATGTCCATCAATGGTTCAGTTACATGCCCGTCTAGAAACAGGTCAGAAATGGGAATTATTAATCTAAAGAACACAGCAAAAATGACTGTTTTAATTTAACACTTTTTGATGTCCCAGAGCGACCACCACTTTTTGTGTTAAATTAAAACACCGTTTTTCGTATGATTTTGGTGAGTCAACGCTGTGATATGACACTCTCATTTCATTGATTGACAACACATCCATTGTGTTGAATCACCGAAATCCACACAATTTGTTGTGTTGATTTAACACACAAAAGTGGTGGTCGACCTGGGACACACCAAAATGTGTTGAATTTAACACAGCAATTTTTTTGTACCATCCGTAAAGGAAAAGTCAAGGAGAAGGTGTCACTCAGGACAGTTATACTTTCTTGAACCTGTAATGTCCCGAGTACATAGTCTGTTAATTTTTCTAGTTTTTTTTTTCAAAAAAAACTTTCTTAAAACCAAAATACTGAGCTGTACAGAGCCCGACGGTTGTAAAGTGTTAGATCTCATTCATTTCCTGTTCCCATGTCGGATATAAGAGAAGCAACTTGAATTATAAGGTACCATTCCAGCATTCACAGGGTGGAACAGGAAAACCTCACTCACGATGGTTGACATTAGTTAAACGGTCTCTGCAGTGCTTTCCTAAAGTCACCAACGATAGTCACTAGACCGCAGAGGCTCTTCAGTAAAATTTATACATAACTATAATAACAGATGGCACAGTGTGCTCAAAGTGTTTGACCCATGACCCGAACAAGTTCGACGTCACTCGACTTTTGACCCGAGTGAACTTGAACCGACACGACCCGTGGCTCAAATAGATTCGTCCTGACCCGTGGCTAAACGGTTTATCGTAACCCATGACCCAATTGGGTCTGACTCGACCCGATTTACTTGAGCATAGTGCCGTGAGAACTGTCTTCTTCATCTCTTTTCGCAGTCAATTTGCTAGCAGAGGGACGTCATCCTTAAAACTTCTAACGGTCCTTGGTCTGCGAAATCCATTAATGGAAATTAAATTAATGAGAAGGGGGAGGAGTATCTGGTAATACTTCGGTTCACTGCCCTATTTATCTCGTAAGTGTCTTTGCAATGTGTTTGAAAACAGGAAAATAAATAGGGAAGCCGGGCATATAAGCATGCTATAAAATTTTCATTGCCATAATAAAATAAACATTTCAAACTTCCAGAAAGCCCTTTTATCCTTTGTAAAATAATGCCTCCGGCTGTAGGTAATTCAGAAACTGTCGCAAGGAGTAACTATCGTGTGTTTGTTTGTGTATATATACATATGTGTGTGTAGTTGTAAGTTTGTGTGTGTGTGTGTGTGTAGACCAGCGAGTTCGTTGACCCACGGAAGGGGGAGGAAAATATTGATTACTGGCTCCGAAATCCAAATAGTGACGCAGGACACATACTCTCTCTCTCTCTCTCTCTCTCTCTTTCTCTCTCTCTCTCTTTCTCTCTCTCTCTCTCTGCTTCTCTTTGTTTTTCTTCCTACCTCAAAGATGTATTTATTATGCATAAGAGTTGATAGTACTTTCCATAATTAATCATGCAAGCGGTGACTTTACTTGCAGACAAAAAAAATATTCCTTCACCATTCTCACCTTAGTTCCGGGACCTCCCTGGGCTTACTTCGTATTTGCATGGCCTGTAGAAAGTCTTATGTTTTATTATTATGAAAATGACTGCTATGTCGCTAACATGAACACCTCACGCATACCATATTCCTGCTTACTTACGTAAAATTTCATTCCAATTATTATTATTATTATTATTATTATTATTATTTATAATCTGGGTAATTTTTCCCTAATATTAAAGAGGTGGGATTTATATCTTACGTTTTTCTTCCCCTGTGGGTAAGTGGTAACGCTCGCTACCTTGTAATAAAGAGGGTTCGATTCCTGTTGAGGACACTAGTGATTCGGAACCCACGTTAAACTGTAGGTCCCGTCCGTAGGATGTCATCTTTCATCCGATGGAAGGCAATGACAAAGCACCATCGGTTTACCTTGCTCAGGAACCTTCGGGTCAGGACATGCCTCCGGACAGAACACCCATCATCATCATCATCATGCTGTTTTCTTTAGTTCACAATGGTTCGTGGTGTCCTCAAATCTTGCAACTTTAACTTCACTCACTTCCCGACGTCATAGAATGATGAAATTTTGCACAGTGACGTAACAATACAATATTCGATTGTTACTTTCACATTTTTCTACACATTTTAAAAATATATTTTAATATATTTTTTTTAATGTGGACTTCTTTATCCTAAAATAAATACTTGCCTGCAACGATATTGGGTTTGACTGGTTGCAGAACACTTTAGGATTTGGGTTATAAAACATTAGCTTGAGAAAAGGTATACGAACACCGAAATAACTAGAAGAAAATAATAGAAAAAAACTTTTTTAAATACATACTTTTCATAAACAATTCGTACTAAAAGGTAAAAAAATAGTTTTGTTTATGCATGACTAAAAAGGACAGCATGTGGCTCGCCAATTCAAGAATTTATAAAGTTACTGTATGAGAGAGCACAAATCATGCTTTTCTTTTTAGTCACGCATAAATAAAATTATGTTTTAACTTTTAGTACGAATTGTTTAAGAAAAGCATGTATTTAAAAAGTATATATTTTTTTTTTACATATTTTTATAAACTGCTTTTTTCTCACTTGATACAGTGTTAGCTTTGTATTCGGAAAGTAATGGGTTCGTTCCCGATAGCCAACAATCGTAACAGGTTCCACGATTTTTCCTCAGTCACATCAGGATACTGCCGGGATATCACTTTCAATTAGGTCCTGGCTGACTTTCTTTTTACTTCTCCCAAACCCTATCCTAAACTGAGCCCAAGATGTTTCAGATAAAATTATTTTTTAAAAATATGGCTTATCGCTATAATTTACTGAGTAGAAACCTCATTCCGTTGTATTACGTTGTAAGTTTCTGTGTACAATCAAAATTGTGGAGCAAAATCAGGTTGTAACTCCGCACACACGCTTCTCTACAGCCTTACCACACGAATGCCGGAATAGCTGCCTTCCATTTCCCTTTCGCCCCTTTCCCCGCTCTTGGCGAAGTTGAGCCTAGAACGTTATCAGTCACATTGGAGATAGGATTAGGAAGAAGACGACAATTTCATGCAGAAATATAACTTTGATAAATATTATTAATAATAATAATAATAATAATAATAATAATAATAATAATAATAATAATAATAATAATACAGTGAATAAATTAGAATTCGTATCCTATAAACCCTGCAAGTTTTTTTTGTTTGTTTGTTTTTTCAAGCGAGAAATTTCTTTTGTAAGATTCAGGATTTGAATTCCACGTCATCTAGTTTGACAGATGGCTTGCTAAAAAAAATAATGTTACAATACATTTAATCTTAAGCCTTGCACATATATGAGAGAAATATATGTTTAAAATTGATCAAACTGTGTGCCCACGAGTATCCACTATGGATGAGTGGTAACGCTCAGTGGCCTGTAATCAAGAGGGGGCGGGTGGAATCGATACCCTGCAGGGATACAAGTCGTTTAGTGTCCAGGTTAAACTATACAATCAGTCCTTACAACACAAGTAAGACAATGACAAATCACTATTGGTTCATCTTGCCCTGGAACCTAAATCATAGAACTTTCTCCGCGCAGAACACTCACAACCATATATAGGGCTACATGATTTATTGTATATACATTTCACTGAGACTGAACATAAATCTATAATGGGGTCGAGGAATGAAGTTCCTCGGTGACCACATTTTCAATTAACTGAACGGGAAAACTGGTTCCAGGGCTTCTTTCCTGGGTAGCATCCCGGCATTCGTCTAGTAGATGTGTCTCACTAATCTTAATATATATCACTGATTTATCTCAGTCTCTGTTTCGTTTGAAAAAAAATGTAAAACATGAAATAAATACTTTACATAGAGCAAGAAAGTGAAGTCTATAGAAACAAGCATAGATAGAAAATGGTAGAAATATTCGAAATGTGGATCTCGAAAAGAATGCAATTGAGTAAAATACTGAAGAGAATAGAGTAGTAGTGAATATAATTAAGAGAATGAAACGAAACTATTTAGAACATTGTTTACCCAAAAGGACTTATAAGGAAAAAAGAAAGCGAAGACACATTCAAAGGAAAAAGAGGAAGAAATTTCTTGCACATTTCAAATTCATTTTTGGCACACCAAGCAATGGGCTGATCATGGTTGACAAAGGAGAAGAACAAGAAAAAGAAATACAACGGAAAATAATGATTTCAACGTTTCGAGAACGTAATCGTTATCATCTTCAGGGCAAGTGTGAATAGTCCCTACAAAAGGAAGATACATCAGGTTGATCCGAAATAAATGGCCGAAATTCACAATGTCCACATTCAACCTTCCCTGTTCTCTATTATACGGGACCGATGGAACCTTGAGTCATACCCGTTGAAGGTCACAGCAACAAACGCTTTCACGGCACATGAAGTGTACACTGAGAGAAAAATTGACTGCATTTAGAAGGAAAAAACGTAGATTCTGGTTACAGGCGGCTTTCCTGGCGCTGGACATGCCACGTCAGGAGGACTGCATTCCATGTTGGGGCCCAAGATTTTCTGTAGGGTGTTGGAAGGAACAGAACCAAGGTAGCAAGGATAGCGCAGACGTACCTGTACGTATGTTTGGTACAGAACTGACAGGGTGGGGTTCTAGATTCTCATGACGGTGGTCTAGATTTTCTAGGTCATACTTTTGATTTTTGTGGTGGGTGGTCTAGAATTTCTTGGCTATACTCTTGGTTTTCTTGACAGTAATCTAGATTTTCTAGGCTTAAACTTTGATTTCTTTAGCTGTTGTCTAGATTTTCTTGGTCATGCTCCTTGTTTCCTTGATGGGGTCTAGATTTTCTAGACTGTACGTTTGATTTTTTAAGCGGTAGTCTAGACTTTCTTGTCAGTACTCCTGGTTTTCTTGACGGTGGTCTAGATTCTCTGCACTACACCTTGGACATTTTGAACGGTATTCTAGAATTTCTAGCGGCTGTTCCGCATTTTCTGGATATTGCTGTAGACCACGCCTTCGACTTCTATAAACCATTTTCTATGCACTTGATTGCCTGTCCGGTGATCTAGATTATTTTGATTATACTACACATCGTGGTCTAGAATTTCTAGGTTGTGCTCCGGATTGTCTGTATGGTGATATAGAAAATCAGCCCCAAATTTTCTTTAACCAATTCCACACCATACTGAATTACATAGCACATGCCACAGATCGTTGTAAAAATAAATAGGAAAAGTTGTTTTGCAGAATCCAAACGTATACAAAACAAACAAACAAACTTACCTTCAAATGTCTTAATTAGACAACCAAATCCAAACCTATTTAAAATACCAGAGAGGTACATTCTGCTTAGTACACTTCTTCACTTCAGTGCACAAAATATTTGCCGACAGACCTCCGCCAATAGACTCCTATTTTCACTTTATTTACTCGGTGGCCAGTATCGCAAACCGTTACTTTGCTTGTAATACACGGTAATTGCTTCTCAACCACTACGCGCCATCACCAACCAGTCTACAGTTAGTTTTTACTTCGCAGAAGGAAAATCCGTTTACGTAGTTTGTAGTCTGTAGGATCGTACAGATCGTAAGGGTCGTACACAGGAGTGGGACTGTGTAGTATCCGTACAAAACTATTTGAAATTGCATTAAAAGTATTTTCTGTATCCTGCAAGTGCTAACGAGGGGTAGACATGATTTTCCGTCTACTAGCGGCTGTACAGATTGGTCATGGCTGAGCAAAAAACCTATACGTAGCCTGGTATAGAAAATCTTGTGTGTAATGCAGAATCTTGCTCAATTTCGCCTCTCTGGATTATCTAGACTAAAAGTCAGCAATTTTTCTCTCAGAGTAGCTCAAAGTGTCATAGTGCTCTGTACAAGATGTTGGAACACTGTCATTTAGGGATAATTTTGTTGAAACTGAGACATATGGCGACAGAAATGTATCGTAATGTGGTGAGGGCTTGGGACGTAGGCTTAACTTCAGAACGGACAGTACGTCGTTGGTTTTTGAAAACTCCGTACCGGAGACAAAGATCTCCAAGACTCGCAAGGCAGAGGACAGAGATCAGCGGTGGATAAAGATACTTTAAAGACATGTGTGGAGGCAAATCCACGAACCACTATCAGGGAACTTGCTCAACCATTCCCATCAATCTACAGCAAATAGAGAAAATGATAAAACGGACAACTGGGTACTGCATGAGCTGGAGAACCACATATACAGCAACAGTGAACATCTGGTAAAATCTATTGCATCGTTACTCGATCGTATTGTGACATGTGATGAGAAGTGTATTCTATACCATGATCGCAAGCAAAGAGGGCAGCGATTGGAACTTGGCGAGACACCTAAAGACTTTCGAAAACGAAAGCTGACAAAAAACAGTCGTCGCTTGTCAATAGGAAGAATTCTCTGCTCTTAGCAGACAATGGTAAACCTCATGTGGCAAATATTACGATACAGAAGCTGAGTGATCTGAGGTATAAAGTCCCTCACCCTTCATATTCCACGGACTTAGCATCAGCAGACTACCATACGTTCATCCATCTAAGTAGCTTCATGATAGACAGGATGTTCAAACACAGTAATAATGTAGAAGTGCCTTCTAAGACTTGGTTGCCTCACATCCATTCAGGAACGACATTGAGAACCTTATGAACCGTTGACAATGAGATGGCTCTGCAGACTGAGACTATTTTGAATGAACGAGGTGTGTTTACTTGATTCCAAAACTCAATAGCAGTGTAAGGTACGAAAACGGCCATTTATTTCCAAACAACCTAGTATATAATAAAATCAATTTTAAAAATTGCATCAGAGATTGGTTGGGAAACCTACGTCTGCCGTTGGCTAGAAAAATTGGACCTGTGTTTGGCTGAGACATCTGATTGGTTAGATGCAGGTAAGAACGCTATCAACTCAGTAAAACATGGATCGCTACGAATAATGAGCGTAAACTTCGGTCAACCGATCAAAGAAGCGGTTCTCTAGCCTAATCGCAGACATAGATCATCTAGCCAATCATAGACGAAGATCATCTAGCAAATTACAGATGCAGATCATCTAAACAATCAGAGATGCAGATCATCTGCCCAATCGCAGATGCAGATCATTTAACCAATCACAGACACAGATCATCTAACCAAACACAGACGCAGATCATCTAGCCAATCACAGACACAGATCATCTAGCCAATCACAGACGCAGATGATCATCTAGTCAATCACAGATGCAGATTATCTACCCAATCACAGACACAAATGATCTAGCCAATCACTAACGCAGATGTTTCAGCCAATCCAAGCATGAATTTTCTAGCCAATCACAGACGCATCTTTGTGATTGCGTTGTATCTTCATTTTCTATGATCTCTTCAACCTTTCCCTGAAGATGAGAAACTAATATTGTCGAAACATTGCACAATTTACATCTCAACTTGTTAATATCCAGATAGCATGCCCGCTTGCGACAAAGTTGTCAATCACTTGATTTGAGCTTGTCAAAACTTGATATTAAGTTGAACGTAATAAACAAACATCAAACAAACCCGTTGGAACAACACAAGTGGCTTGATGGTTATAATTAACCAAATTCAAACTTCTTGGAACAAGCAGTTACGTGAGGAAGATTAAGTACGGTACATTATGTTTTACTTTCTTGTCCTGTCAAGGTTTTTTTTTTATCTGGATTCTCTTGAACTAGACTGACTGGTTCAACCTTATCAAATCTTTTTGGCTTGATTTGATAAGTTTGCATCAAGCTTTTCCCCTTGATTCACTTTTGAGTCCGGTTGAAATTGCTATGAGGGATGCATTAGAAGAATTTATATGTTACGACCCCAACCAAGGTCAAAACCATATTTCAATTTAATCTTTTCAAGAAACCTAATTAATTTCAAATATTGTACAGAGTGTTTCAAAAATTACGATCTACAGGTATGTCGGGAAATAGAGAGAGAGATCGAAAACAAAATCTTCAGATTTTGGGATCAGAAACATTGATCTATGAAGCCGTTTCTAAACATTTGAGAATACAGCATTTCTATTTTGTATTTTTGCACTATATGCACTCAGACTTTTACGAACACTACTGCCTAAGAGAGACTGAGAGAGAGAAACTGATTTCAAATTTGGGTTTAAATGTCTTGATTTATGAGACCTTTTAAAAAAAATGCTATGGCTATAATTTTCTCTTACAGTATTTCGGTATTTGATGGCTTCATTCTGTATGGCACCAGATAACCTGACCTCAAATTTGAGTTTAGATACCTTAATCTATCTTGCTGCTTTGAATTTGGTGAGACAACAATCTTTCCATATAGTATGTAAGCCCATCTGCTTTTGTTTAGGTACTGGACCGTTGGGAAGACCGACACATCTTTGGGATGACAATATCACAAGAAATCTTCAAGAGGTAGATGTCCAACATGAAAACTGGTTCGATGTTGCCCAGGATAGAATCCAATGGCAAACGTTTGTTGCTGCGGCGATGAACCTTACGAGTTACGTAAACTAACTAACGTGCTACTAGCGCATCATATAGGTTGATTTGCATATAGTACAAAAAATACCACGTGAAAATATCAAGAAATTGAACGCAGAAACGTAAATTTGATATCTAAGACCGAATCTGAAGTCAGATTATCTTTATTTGTTTTCGTTTAGGCGGTACTGTTGCGATAAACTAGTGAATTTTATGAGATAGTGATTTTTGACACACCCTGTATGTAATGTATTTGTTCAAAGCTTCACAGCCAATAAACACTACTGATTGAAATACACTTTATTTATTTATTTATTTGAGAGTGGCCAATTTCTTGGTGAAATATACTGTGAGTTTGTAACACTTCTCATAACTACCTTTCTAGTCACTTTCGGTATAATAATAATAATAACAACAATATCGATTGGAATGGGTAAACAGGAAAGTTGCACTATTTTACTCTCGCATACGTTTAACTAAACTGAAGAAAAAAAGAGACCTTGTTAAACCACTTGTAGTAATATCACTAGTAACTATTACTGCTGTTGTCGAAGTCACAAATCTTCTAGTGTGAGGATACGTGGGTCTTCACACTCGATCCAGGTGAATAATTTTCTCCGTTCTGAGGATTTTTCTGGTGTGTTTGTGTTAGTAAAGTTAGTAGGTAGGTAGGTAGGTAGGTAGAGAGAGAGAGAGAGAGAGAGAGAGAGAGAGAGAGAGAGAGAGAGGAGAGAGAGATTCCATGATGGCATGCTATGGCGGCTTGGCTGGTTTAACTGACCCAGATAAACTTAATAAAATAGATACTTACTGGTCACGTGATTTTTCTGTTCGATTTTTTTCTTTCCTTCTGCCTCATCCTCTTCCTTCCCCCCGACACCCCCTCACGTGTTTACTTGATTTAAACACCGGACTAGTTACTAAAGAAATCAAGATGATGAGAAAACGAAAAGACAAAACTACTTTTGTTTTGTAGTGCGGAATGTTTTCTCACTCACTCACTCGCGTATCGTTGTCTTCATTTATGTAGTTCTTGCCAGGAAGGTATTTTTTTTTTTCGTTTTTTTTAAAGCAGTTCTTTGGCTTTCTTCCTTAGTGAGCGCGTTTCCTTTCTATTTCTGAGATTACTTTCGTGTACGGTACGCTATCTCTCTTCCGGTTTCACAGTGTGTATGGAAATTACGAACGACAGGATATATATATACAGAATGTATGTAAAGTAACTGTGCATTTTAGTGAAAATGGGCAAAGTCCTTGCGCTATAAGGTTACCTATATTTTCTGGATTGTTGAGACTTATAGAAATAGAAAACATAAGTATAATACTACAATTTGGAATAGTAAACAACACAGTGTAATATGAAATGTAATACTTGTAAATAAAGGTGATTCTTTCATACAAAAAAAAAAAACTTTATTTATGTCCACTTCAAGTAATCTCGTTCACAAACTTTTCTTTCTATATACTCGCAGATATCAATTGTTTTACTACCGTGACAGCTCAAGAATGAAAAGAGAATACTGACAGGAGACTGACTTAAAGCGCATCCCTTGAAGGCTGTTAACAGTAAAGTGACGGGAGACTTACTGAAAGTTCATTTTTCGCACATGACCAGACACTGGATCGCACTGGAGAGCTATTATATCACTTTGCCTAAAATTATTATCTTAAGAGATAATCGACCATCTAATTGAATCGGCAGTTTGAAGAAGGCAATAAACGCCAAAAATGTGGAAATCTACTTTATGCCGGATTTGATATCTCGAAGGGGTGGCACATCTATACAATACACAAAGAAAGCAAAAAAATATTAATAAAGCCTTGAAAAATAGGTGCGAAATAGAGATGGGCAAAAACAGCGTAGCAGCTATTTTTCACTGCTACATGGAATAAATTGCTATGACTGCTACAACCGATGAAAAATAGCAGTTACTGGCTTAACTGCTATTTTCTCCGAAGCTTGTTAATGGCAAAACGCATTGTGTCCTGTTTTCTAAACAAACAGAAATGCTGCAGAACGGAACAAAATGGCAGAGAATTGTCTGCGGAGAGGACAACCATGACGTGTGAACACTACGTAATTAGTAGCGTCTGTTACCCGTGTACGGAATTGCTATAAAGAACTCTCAGGAAGCACTGGGTGATAGTTGGGTACATGGAGTAATGGATAAGGCGTTGGTGTTGTAACGCAGTGATCCCGGGTTCAATAAAAGTTCATCGAAAGTTGTTATTTTTAAAAAGGTTTATATTTTAT
>JAGDQP010025242.1:11923-27105 GCA_022664845.1 Lepisma saccharinum | reverse complement strand
TTACAAGGCAGCACTATCTCCGTATATTTCTAGTACATTCCTTTCATTGAATTGTCATTATAACCCTTATTTTGGCCAAACGAAGATAATAATTGAAACAGAGTTTTCAGTATACCAAAGCACCATATCCAGGGTCCCCGGTGATTGAGTGGTGACGTTTTATGTCTTGTAATCAAAGGGTCCCAATTTTGATTCCCGGTAAGGATACAAGTGGTTCGGAGCAAGTTAAACTGTAGGTTTAGTCCTTAGGATGTCATCTTTATTCGATGGAAGGCATTGGCAAAAAACGCTATCGGCTTACCTTGCCCAGGAACTAGGGTTACCATAATTTAAAATTAGAAAACCGGGGGAAATTTAATGAAAGTATTAACATTTTATAAATTTTTAAAAATTCAAAAAATTCATATTTTATGTATATTGTCGGCTTAATATCTCTGATGGAACAAAATATAAAAATCTATTATTTTTTTTTCACATGTTGTACATTTGTATCAGGAGAAAATATGGTAGAAATTTCAAGTTTGATATTTGAGTTTTAAAGAAGGGAGTTAAAATTCTTGTAAATTAGAGATGAATAATGGTCGTGTATGCGCTTTGGAATGAACTGTATGTCTGTTGGGAGGCCAGAGAAATATCTACTTTTTGACACCTTATAGACTTGTGTTAGGGTACACTACGGTAAAATTTTTAACCTTGATATTTGGATCGTTTAATATTTCAGAAACGCGCTATCTGCCATGTTTCACTTATAGCGGTTTTGTGAATAAACAGTTCATTTGAGTTTCAAGGGAGTTACAAATTTGGAACTCGGGGATGGATGAAGTTCATGCGCGCTTTGGTAAATGCTATCTTACTTACCCCCAGTGTGCCAAAGAAAGATGTGAATATGTAAAGTAGATTATGATCCTGAAATATCCTTGCAAGAAAACTTATTTTATATACGCCTCGTGTTCAGTTGGCAACATGGCTGCTCCGCATTACCACTCTTCTTTCTTTTTCGTTCCATTATGTAACCAAACCTTTTGTAAAACGTTTCCACCTTTTTATGTGTATGTGAAGTGCCTATACAGCTATCTACTTCTCTTATTACGTAAGTATATCAATTACCATTATAGTAATAACATCGTCATTCATAATTCTGGTGGTGATAAAGAATATTTCTCTTAATAACCTTTGTTTATATGAGTTTCCAAAGCTCGCACGAGCATTATTCGTTCCCACTTCGCAAATCTGTAATGCCTTTCAAGCTCAAATTATTAAAGTTGAATTTATTTGGCCGTTTCTCCTAACATAAGTACATAACGTTTGAAAAAAATATCTGGTCTCCCACCCGAGGTAAGGGTCTTAAATGTTCACATCAAAGCGAGCATGAGCGTTATTCATCCCCAATTTGCAAATTTTTAACTCCCTTCACATTCAAATATCGAAGTTAAAATTTCTCCAGTACTTTTTCCTGACATAAATATATTACGTGGGGAAAAAAATAGATTTTTATTTTTTGTTCCAACAGAGATATTGGGCCGCCAATTTGCATAATATGAAATTTTAGATCTTCAAAAATTCGTAAAATATAAAGAAACATATATCAATCTTCATTCAATATACTTTGATACGTAACTGTGTGCAAAAATGAACTTTGATATTCAATCCCTTCCGTGCGAGAAGCAGCCCTTTCTATTTCGACAACCATATTTGGACACTATTTTGACCAGTTCGATTACGTTTTACTTTTATCACGAAGAACACTAAAATTATTACGTGGGAAGCATCCCATCAAGCAGATTTTAAAGAAAAAAATCGTTTTTCTTTGATTATCCTGTGATAAACTAGTCTACAGATATTCCATTTTTCGTAAACGTCTGCAAACACGAATTTTGGGATGCTCTGCAAGAGAAAATTGGTCGCCATTAATGAATAGGTGGGGTTAGAAATAAAAGAATACCAGTTTTAAACTATTTACATATAAGGGATATAAATATAAAAAAAATATTTTTTTAAAGAGGTCAAGCAATCGTGCTCGACGATTTCAAATGGACTAATCCACAGGCGAGTGTGGGAAATTTCATAGGGCGAAAATCGGGTGAATTTAACGATTTTTCAAATTTTTACCGTGGGAGGAAAACAAGGGCTGAAAATCGGGTGGTACCCGGGTAAACAGGGTGATAAGGTAACCCTACCAGGAACCTTTGGGTCAGGACCTGCTTTCGGGCAGAACACCCATAATGAGCATCGACGTAAAATTGCAAGTCCAAAGTTAGGTAGCCCAGGGAAAGTCACTGCTACACCAAATAGATGGTAGCAGGATTTGAACTTTAAAAAATGAGTACATGTGTTCAAAATTGGTGCGAAACCCTTTTTCAGAAATGTAAAAAAAGATGTTATAGGAAAAAGTTAGTCTAATACCGATTATTATTATCTGTAGCATTTTTTATTAATAATGTTTAATGTAAGATTGTTAGTCACTGGAAGGTAATATGGTATAAAGGTTCATCCTGAAAGAAAAAACGTGCTTTAATAATATATCATGAATGCCAACACAATGTTTCATTTTAAGAAATTGAATGAAATTTCAGAGATTAAAATTGAAGCTTTTTTTTTTCTTATAATGGAAATTAAAACACAAATTAACCTACACACTTTATTAAATAAAATTAGCAATGAACATTCTATTCATTTTGACTAGTTATGATTATAAAACATAGAACAGATGTAATATAAGCTCTTTCACAGTAGGAGCAAGATTATTCCATTAATTTGAATACAGAATTATAGTTTAAATATTTATTTCCTAGCGTCCTGAATACTTTTTCTACTTGAAAATACAGAGATTCAATTATGCTCCTATGTAATTGTATAAATCAAATAGTAGTTTCTACAATTTAAAATGCCTCTTCTATAATACGTCCACCACATGAAAACTTTTGTTTCTTGGAAAGATAGAAATTCAATTATCCCTTATATATTAACCAAATTGTACCGATATAGTTTTGAAACTTTAAAATGACTTCTATAAAACGTATATTGTCCTGTTCTCTTTTTCCTCTTTAATTTTCACTTGTCAAAGGAAATATTTGGTTTATAATTAGAATTTTATGTTTTGTTTTTATCATGTATCGGTTTTAATTAAGGTGGTATGAAAGTTGAGACTTGACACAAATATATAAACATTACCATTTTATTACAATTTAGAGACATTTCGACATGATTAGAGAAAGCTGATAGGGGGGGTCTAACTTCACAGAAAGCAAGGGCTTTCTCGAGTTTAAACAAAAGAGAAATGGATACGAGCATGTGTATTGGTAAGCGCAAAATAAGTAGAAGTTAAAAACTCTATTTTGAGATAAGATCAGAAATACATAGTTTTAATTTGAGTGTACTCGTATTGTCAATCCCGTTGAGCTACTCATTCTATATACTTTCAAGACATGTTATCACAACAAAAAAGAATAGAGTAATCCCGGGATTGACTGCCACATAGGTGAGATGGACAAAGATTATGTTTTCTTGCAGAAGATGACCAAAGCTTCTATTTCTCGCAATTGTGACAGAGATGTTGATAACCTGTTACATCTCCATCAAAATGGACATTTTTTTTTAATATTTTGAAACAATTTCTTATGCATGGATATTAATTGATAATTTCTTTTTCGCAGGATTGCATGTTGATTGACTATTTTTATGTAGTTTTTAAATGTGTTTTCTTATTGAATCCGCAATTATGAGGAATTTGATCGTTAATGGAGAGAACTAAATATATTTTTTCTTTAATTGTAAGGATTGGGAGAAGTTGGTTTTGTCCCGGAAGTATTTTTTTTTGGGGGGGGGGGGGCGAACATAAGCGAGATTATTTTTTGTTTTTTTCACTACCAGAAACGGATTAAGAATACGCTTTGTCGGAAGACCCTGAACTGATTGGTGGTTGTTTTGAAAGCTGTATGGGGACTGTTTAAATAGGCGGGCGCAAACTAATTATATATTCAAAGGACGAAAGTAGCTTTAAGAGATAGAAGTCCAGCCATGGTGACCCTGCGGGCCATGGCAATTTACTTTAGCGGCCAAAGCGAGAGAACGTAAATGTGTGTGTTTTAGAAGTTTCGAGAGGAGTTTTATTTTATTTTTTTGACGAAGAGTATTTTTTTTTTTTTTTTTTTTTTTTGGTGGAGGAGCGAGAGGCGACGAGATGTAGATATACGCTGGAAGAGCGGCTTTGAGACCCGAACAAGACTGTTAGCTGGGAGGAGATGATTCCTAACCAGCGTAATATCTTTAGATGATGTAAGTAAGTCACGACCAGTACGGATAGGTCGGATGTCGCGAAATTAAAGTTGTTGCCAAAATAGTGGCCAAATATTCTTAAGTTAATTTTTACTGATTAATTAGCAACCGGAAATCCTTTTGAAAGAGCTGAAATTTTTATGTAAGTTTTTACAATTTTAGCAAAGTTTTGATAATTACATTTTATTGTTTTTATTTTTTCTTAATTTTTCACTTTGATAGTAATTTAGAGTTTGAGTACAGTTTATAATTTTATTTAGAGTACGGGAAGGAGAAGCTAAAAGTGATTGCGTCAATAAGATAAGTCTAATTGCTTAGAATAAAATTTTTAACATTGGATGCTATTTTTAAAGGTTTGTTAGAGGCGTGGGCTAGAGTAAAGCAAATTGGCAAAAAAAAATGATATTTTTGAAAAGAAGGAAATAAATTACTTATGGCATATAAAATTCTGGTTTATAGAGGTTTGATTTATTTTAGAAATAACTTTTTACTGAAAGCTTTTAAAGAAGTTTCGAATTGCCTGTAAACAATGGAATCGGCGAGTTGGGTATTGATTCCAGGACAATGTAAATTATTTTTTATGTAAATTTCGCGCACTTATGTTAAAGAAGCGAGGATAACCGGTATATGGTTCGGTGCAACAATTCCTCTATTTTTAAGCAGCCTCAGCAAGCTGTTAATAAGGGTGGATATATAATAAAGTATTGTTCTACACTTACCCCCTTTTCTGAGACAATAGACATTTAAGTAAACTCTCCACGCTTCTAGAATGTTTTAATAAGTGTTAATTTCTTAAGAATTGTCCGTAGGTAAAGTTATCCCAATTTATATCGTCCCCATGTTATGCGTTATTGGATAACAGACTCTACCGAAACCGCAAAGCATGCGTTATTGATATCGGCCGATACTGATATGCTACTGGGGACCCTACTCATACGCCTAAATATGCTTACAATCATATCAGCAGTTTTAGAAAACGAAAATTGGGACATTTGACCTCTATTGTCGTTGACCTCAATAAATTTTATTTGTAAAGAATGTAACAAATACGAAAAAATATAATAATGTAGTACATACGTAATAATAATAATTGTTACTACGCTGCAAAGATTCGTGAAGTGCATCATGATAGCTCAAAGGTTAAAATGATAGTGATCATCTTTACTTTTTTTAAATTTTCATTTTTGAGCTGAACTCGAAACTGAAATTTTCATTTTTGCCTAATTCCGTCTCATGTCGGAAGAATGACGTCTCTTGGACAGTGCACTTCCCGTGATATGGAAGATAATGAATGACAAGGCTCTTAGCCGAAGTATTATCCCAGAATTTGCCTAGTGAATTTTGAGGAAAATTTCAGTTCGGATAGTTGACAGTGGACATCAAACTTAACTCGTTTCCCCAGTTCCTATCCGAAGTTCGCGACGTTAACATCTGGATCACCGGAACTGAGTACCAGAGCTGAAACGGGTCACCGGGTCAATCGGGTTATGCGGGTCAGATGTTGGACCGAGTCTATGCTTGGGACCCGGTCTGTCCCGGTGGCCCGATTTCGACTCGGTGATCGAGCAAAGCAGAGTTTTAAATTATTTTCTCACGTTTGAACAATATGTTTCTTTCAGGGGTGACCAAGACCGGAGGTGTTACCCCAGAGCACGAAAAAATACGATGCCGAAATTTCGCAGTTCATTATAGTTCCCAGATCGAGTCAATCGGGTCAAGTTTAGGACCAGGTAACCTACGTTCAGGTCAGGCCGAGTCACCGTGTCACCAAAAGTGACAAAGTTTCAGCTCTGCTGGGCACAACATCACTGTCTTCTTCTCCTCGCTGAGTGGTAGTCTACAAAGAGGAAGCTTCCTAGTGGAATGGTTTTGTTTGTTGTCACCAGTTCTGCGTATGCGAGAGTAGTTGTTACTGTTCATTTTTTTCACTTACTTGAATGTTACGGCGGCGGTGGAAAAAGCGTCAAGGAAACCGCATTTATTTGCCTATTATGGCATATCTGCTGATGGAATAAACAGTACAACTTCAGGACAGAATCTATTTGACACTCATTTAACTGAATATGTTACTTGAAATACAGACGTAAGGACCGAGCAGTCGTAGCTCAGTTGGTAGAGTGTTGGCTTAGCAATCAAAAGGTCCTGCGAACGATCCCAGCGACCGCCCATCCCGACTGCTCCAGGGAATTTTCCTCAGTCACACCAGGCAAATGTCGTGATGCTACCTACAAACAAAGGCCCTGTCCTACTTTTCAACATCCTCTCCCCTACCCTATCCCACCCTGAGAGACCTAAAAATCATAAATAAATTAAAATTAAAATACTGGCGTAGGTCACTAATATCATTATGTTCTTGGTTTCTGCTAGTAGTGCCTCTGATTCAATATGCATTATCTAAAATATGGTTAACTCTGGACTTATGGTGCTCTTCGTGTCAATGGTTCATTTGTTTTGCCCTAATAAGATTGATATATTGAATTGTTATTAATGTCATTGACGAGCTGGTGAGTTTCTAAGGACGAGACCTACAGTTTTGGTTAAAGTGGGCTCCGAACCACTGCATTGAATAGACCGCGGTGGCAACTGAACCCGTGACCACGCATACGTATGCCCCAATAAGTTAGCAAAGTAAGAATACTTCATAACATTCGAGGAATAAAAAGTCGTGTATACAAAAAGCCATTTCAATTTTATGTAATGGCCTTTAGGCATTTTTAACTGAGGCTGGAATATGGAAGTGGAGAGGATCTGAGAATAAAGTTGACCGGGGCCTAGTTTAAAGGTATGTTTCAGGTGTAACTTAGGGAAAATCCTGTAAAACCCTACAGCTTCTCGGTTACAAAAAGGCGTTGTAGTCGTGTCTTGTCTTATTTAAGTTTTATGGGAGGGAAGATATCTACAATTGCTAAAGAAAATTTCGGCATTTCGTATAATTAACTAAAACGCCTTTCAATAAGGAGATACTTCTTGGCAGAGCTTTAAAACTCGAAGGAACCAGTTCAGTATATGGTGTAATACAATCAGAAGGGCCAATAGCACATTCCTACGCTATCACGCTGTGGATTCTAAAGCTGGAAAACTGATACCAGAGTTACTGCTGATTCTCGAAGAGGAAGTGCTCGAATGGTGGAAGTACTCGAATTGCGACAAGCATGTTCAAGGTTGACAACCTTGTAATAAATAGAATTCGTCGAGAAAATGTTACGCAAAATATATGGATGGAATTCCTAAGAGATGTGTTTTTTCCGAGCTCTGCAACACACAACACCTATTCCTATTGGACTTTTATGATGTCCACTGTGCTGGAGTTGTCAATGAATGTACAGGAGTTGCAGGACATCGTGCCAAAATGCGCAAAAATACGGAAATGATCAAAAGTTCACTCATTTAAAGTGCACTTATTTTTATGCAGTATTTTAAGTTACACGAGGTACATCCAATACGTTCTGAGGGTATGTTGGTGAATGACAGATGTGTACTACTGATGGAATAGTCTGAGGACGGGGCCGCATACCAGACCCGCTCATGCGTGACCTTCGCGAGGAATAAGCCAGTAGGAAAGAGCACATGCCCCCGCGCATCAGTTCATGCTGGTGACCGACTATCTGCCAGAACAATGTCACCGTCTTGCTACAACCAACATATTCTCCCTATTTGGCACCAGTTGTTTATTATCTCTTTCTATACATGAAGAATCTGATCAAAAACAAGAGATTTAAGAATCTCGAAGAGCTTGACGGTGCCACGATGGCAGGCTTCACAAGGTCACCAAAATTGGCTTGGACAAGTGCTTCCAACATTGGTACTATTGTCGGCAGAAGTGTGAGACAGCAGGAGGGAGTACTTCAAAGCTGGTATGCAGCGGAATCGCCGATGAATAGGGATGTCTGAACTGTACCACTTTCGCAGCAGGTAATGATTGTACGTCGTATATGTTAGAGCATACTTTAACATATTTAACGTATTAGAGCATATTTTAACATATTTTAACAAAATATACAACCAGCTGCCAACACGTATAAGAAATGAAGAAAGCATAAATCGATTCAAGAAACAGTTAAGGGAACACTTGCTGGATAAGGTATATTACGATGTAAAAGAATTCTTATCATAAATTTCCACAGCAGCTCAACCCACTATTGTCTATTACAAATTTATTGTCTATGTTAAAACTTATTGTCTATTCTATACAACATTTAAATATCGTGCATTACCATTTATTAACGAATATTATTATGTATTTTGTAAAGCTATTTGCTCACAAATCCATATAGAAAATTTATTGTCCATATTGCAAATGTTATTGTTTATATGTCTAAATGCCATTGTCTATAATTTTAAAACTTATTTAGCGATACTTCACAAAATATAAATACCGTGTAATACCATTGTAAAACTCTCGTGTAATATAAATATCGTGCAATAATCTCCAGACACCAATGTATATTGGTTATTGGAGTAATAAAAACTTGAAACTTGAAATATATATGTTTCATTATAAACAATATTATTAAATAAATATTTTATAACTTTAATTTGACATAAAATGATTAAATAATATTATTTTTTAAAATTTTGATAAAATCTTTACATCACAGAAATAATAAAAATTCTCACATTGGGAAATACGGAAATATGTATCGTCGTAAAAAATTACAACAGAAAAGCTAAAAACAGATTTTAATAACTCGTCGAAAACTGTACAGTTCTTACTTATCCTTTTATCTGTAATAATGTTCGGCTGTTCACCACTAGTTTTTATTTATTTATTTATTACCAATATAAAATGCTTTATTTTATAAATGTCCAAAATATATTCCCGGAAATCGGTCTGTATATGTACCGTACGCTAATTGGACTTTCTGAAATTCAGGAGCCGTTCGTTAAATAGATATTAAAACAAAAGTTAAACGATCAACGCATGGGGAACTTCTAGCGATGTTAACTCCAATATAAAGCTAATCCTGACATCCAATATTTCTTATTGTTCCCCCTCAGAACAAGCCGTGAAGTTTTTCGCTCTGTGTGGAAGTTATGGGGAACATTTTCGCACATGCATCACACATACACGCACACATCTTCCCTCATATCGCGCTTTAAAGAAAATAAAACAGTAAACCCCGCTGGAAAGCCACTCATAAACGTAATGGAAACCGCAAGAACACACGACACGCGCTAAATAAATTGTAGCCATGCGAGTTTTCCTCCTCCCATCATGGAACAGAAACTGATCCTCAAAATATGTTTTCTTTCCATCTCTTTTGTACGCGGGAAGAAAAGAATATCAGTCTCTCGCCTTCTTCTACAAAAAAGTGATCACTACTTTTATTTGGAAAAGTTTCAGTCCATATTCTTCAAGGTTCTACTAGGTTGAGGTTCATCCCAACCTTACTATGTGCACAAGTCAGGAGGAGAACATGTATGAGAGAATTGGTGGCAGTTTTAGAAATTGGGAAATGTGTGTTGGGGGATAAATGGCACCTTGGCCTTTGATTTCGGTCGCCAAGAATAAATGCGTAGTCCCCATTCTGTTTTCCTCAAGGTTTCAAATAGAAAATCAAATTATGTACATGTTGCTATTAAAGAAATTGATAAGCAGTTCTTACCAATTAATTCTTAAGATAAGATAAAATTGATGAACAGTGGAATAAGCTATTAAGGATTCTTGATATATACATTGTACATTTGGTGTAAGACGTAGAATTTGTGTGTTTAGTTTGTTTCTTTTATTTTCATTTTTTTATATCCCTTATAAAAATTCTACGGAACAAGGCTCATTTTGGGATTGTATGCTTAGATGTAGTAGGAACACGGGGTGAGATTGAATCAGTGAATTATGTTAATTATAAATTACTTTGTGTAGACGGTATGGGATTGGCTGGCAGGGGGGCAATCAGGAACCAGATAGCTGTCTTGTTAGAAGTTGTGTTGGTTATGCAATTTAGTGTGTCTGATGAAGCCAAGTAGTTATTTGGCGAAACTGTTTTTAGTTTTTAATAAAAACTTATTGCTTTGTTCAGCTATTATTTTATTTTTTTATTTTATCTTAAGTACATATGATAAAATGACATGGAAAATATAATTCTTACAAAAGGCATATACGCTAATTAATACACATATCACATCATGTTGTCTTTAAATAAAAATAGATATAAACAAAATATTTTGATAGATAATGGTGAGTATGACAGTAACAAACGTTGTTTGATATGTCTGCAGTTATCGTAAAAAAATTTAATCCAGTATTACTTGTAACAGTGACAGGATTAGCTTAAGGAAGTAACACTAATTAAGTTATCTTTATTGTTAAAAACAAAGACAAAGTCTTCAAATCCAACTTATATTTAATGTGTTTACAAACTGGTGATAATTCTTTCACTTCTTTAGTATTCAAAACACATTCAAAGTTATTTTTGAAGTTTGGTCTCCTAATGTGCCCCATACCAACATACCTAAACCGCAAATTCATTGCATTTGTAGCACAGGAAAGCTAAGACGTCAACTGTAGTCTTAGACATACGATTTGGAATATCTGTTTCGATCATATTAACAAGCTACATTCGCGCTTTGCAGAATGAGTATGACAAATAATAAAAATTCCTTTTGTCTTGCAGTCTTTCTATTAACCACATCTTGAACAGCTGACGAAAAAAATTCAGTTTGAGAAGAGAGAAGCTAGTCGCAAAATTTGGCAACTGAATAAATACGTTTAGTTACCAACATTGAATTTCTTGTCGCAAAATGCGACTGGCGACCGGAAAATTTAAAACATTGATTGGGACTGGAGTATGTGTTAACATATGAAATACAACAAAACTATTCAGAAGAAAATATTGCACTTTAACTGTTTACTGACGAAATTAAAATGAAAAACTTGACACCAAAAACTCATTTATGTACACGGAGTGTGGTTCATGTTTGAGTGGAGTTTTGTTCGCCTCATAACCGTACTCAAATGAAGAGACCGACCATCCTGAGGCTCTCCTTTGTTTTCCTCAGTCACATAAGGTGAATGCAGAGATGGAACCTTAAAACAAGACCGCGGACGCCAGCTATCCCCATCCCTTCTCATACAGACAGCCTATAGCTTTAGGTTGCTGTGAAAATCCATAAATATAAAATTTTGAATAAAGTTAATAATTTATCTATCAGGAGTGTTTCTGTCTCTCAGACCGTTCTTCTATCCAAAGCTTGACACAAAAATAAATTTAGACACTATAAATCTCGAGTAATATAAGACGAATATTTATACGTTTACACAAAAACATGCTGTCTAGGAATTTGTGCCTGGTGCACGTCATGAAATGTGAATGTTAACCATGACAAATCTCGAAATTCATTGGGTACAGATCAGCACTGAGGAGGAAGCGTATGTTCAAATCATACTGATAATGACTAGCTTGACTGAGAATATTCCAAATTTTTCCCTTGGTTTCCACCAAAAGAATGTGATATATAACCTAGATTAATGTGTTCCCTGTTTACATTAGTAAAATGTGGGTTGTAACCTTGATTAGGTATGGTCAATTTACACCAGCAGAATGTGGAATGCAAACTTGATTAGGAAAACAAAGGCTATTTATCTGGGATACAACCTTGCTTACGTTACACAACGGTTATCTTCCGAAATTTTCCACGGAAGTTTTGATAGCAAAAGGACTTGACTTGAAATGGTAGTGAGCCACAAAGACCAAAGCAAACCGAAATTTAAATTAAATAAATAAATGTTATTTTTGTTATAGTCTAGCTCTAAATTCAATTATGTTGATATGATTTCTTACCGTAAGTTTTTTTATACAAGTCAAAGTTTTTTAGATATTAATAAGAAGAATGACATTTCTAAATCTGAAGTCTTAGGGTAAACAAGACATTTATTACCTTAAACGCAGTTTATTTTCATGCTGATTTCCTTTGTCCTTTTCTTATGGCGGTAACAAAAGTTCGAATTCCAATAACCAACTAACTTAGCTCATACGTTGATCATAAATGAGTTTATCTTTTTAACATAGTTAAAGTTAAGATCAATTTAGCATATCACGACCACTGGTTAACAGCTTCGTTGATATCTCGCGCAATGCTGTACCCTGGAATAGAGAATGCATTTTTTTAAATTTAGCTTTTCAATGTGCTCGAAAACAATGCTAAATTGATGTAATTAAAAAAAGATTGATTCGTGTTCCTAGCACAAGTGTGATTTATTGGCAAATTAATGAAGTTGTAAATGTGAAGAAACCAGTGACTTACTCATAAATATCCTCATAATTCTGCCTACAACAAGAGATCCTTAAAAAACATGTATGTTCAGTCAACTTTAAAAGTTGAATCAACAATCATTATTCCGTTGGCATTTTACAGATCCTGGAAAATACACAGGTCATCAAAACCTTAGTAGACTTTTTTATTTATATGCTAAATTCGTGCTATTCATAGTAATAAATACTAATAAATAACAAACTTTTCAGTAATCATGGAAAGCTAAGAATTCCTCGGCAGTCTCTATTTCCCTCGCTGCTATAGATCTTTTTGCAGGCTGATACCGAGATACAGATCATCCTTGACCTCGAGTCTCGTTCAAGAGTTTCAGCTTACTTCGATCCTGGATTTACAATATTGTTAATAAATTAGAAAGAACTCCTTGCCTTAATTCAAGATGCATTTACAACATTTGCCTGCGGCGCAAAGAAAACCAGTAAAAAAAAACTAATTAAAAAATGATTTTTTCTAAAAAAAACACACCCTTTTTTTAAGATGGACTAAAAAGCAAAAAAATAATAAATGGAATTAATCTTATGAATCGGAAAATACTCTTAGATATTATGATTTTATGATAAGGTAAGCAAGAGCATCCACGTTTTTATTTTCCGATTCATAAGATTAATTCAATTTATTATTTATTACCTTTAGTCCATCTTAAAAAAGCGTGTTTTTTTAAAAAAAAAATCCTTTTAAAATTATTTTTATGTATAATAGATGTATATTAAACTCCCTACGAGCTAGGCAACCCAAACTTCACGCTATAGATGTGGCGTTGCGTGCATTTAAGGATAATTTCCAATTATTTTAATAATAAATTAATTACAGTTAACTGGATTATTCTATCGTATATCTAATTATTCAATAATGTATTGTCATCGGAAGTAAGCAAGTATACAAAATTTCAAAGAAATCGGATCATGGGAAGTTAGTTAAAATTCAATTACAAGATTTGTACAGCGAGCGAAGCAAGTTCCTGAAATGCAAACTGCTGAACATGGAGACAACACATCATACACAAAATTTTCTCTTAATCAGTACTGGTAAGCAAAAAATATAGTTTCCTCCCCCTCCATCATGCACACTTCGCTCAAGCAGCGATTGGAAAACCTATACACAGAGAGAGTAAGGCCCCTTCCCTGCTGAAACTTACTTCTTCGGCCAAAAGCATGAGCTCCAAAACTAGAAAAGAACTCCAGTAAATAATAATAAGCATTTCACCCACGAATGTTTGAAAAATATGAAATGAACACTCCAATTGACTGAGAAATAACACAATGTGACTTTAAATTGCGTTTATAAAGACAAAATTTGAAATGGAAACTATCATTCAATACTGGCAAAAGGTATAGTAATTGTGCAACGAGTCTTCAGCGTTGTCCGTGGCGTAATGGAATTATCTGGCTTAGTTTTCTCCATTGCCACTACGTATTTGTATTTCGGCCTGAGCCTCAGATGTAAATTCAATTTCAACTTATTTTAATTTAATTTTATTTATGGCCTTTAGGCATCTGAGGCTTAGGCCGGGATAGGGGAGAGGAAAATTTTCGAGAATGTGTCGACCAGGGCCTATTTTTGAAGGTGCCATCCCGGCATTTGCCTTGCGTGACAGGAAAAACCTTGGAAAAACCTCAGTTAGGATGGTTGGTCCCTGGGATCGAACCCAGGACCTCCCGAATGCTACGCTAACGCTCTACCACTGAACTACGGCAGCTCGGTAACTTATTTTCATATGGACTGTTTGTTCCTCCCCCTAGATATTTTAGTAACTATAAGTCACAAAAAGATTGGCCATACACCATAGGATTTCTCACGGTCTGAAACGATGAGGAAAACTTTGACTCCAAAACTGGAAGGTCTTTTTCAATCGATTATTATTCTCTATTTGTCCCCCTCCCCCAAGATCTCAGTAACTACAAGTCCTCATAGTCTGAAAGGGTGTTGAAATCGATGACTGACTTTTTGGATAGTTCTTAAAAGAACATTTGATTTTATACTAATGCGTTTGGTGTTGTCTATAATAAAATTATTACTTTGCTTATTATTATTATTATTATTATTATTATTATTATTATTATTATTATTGTCTTAATTCTATATTCGGCAATGCAATTCACTCTTTGCTGTTCGTAGGAGAAAGAATAGCAAGCTGGTATTACCTTAGCCCTGCCGTACACTAGGCAACCTGGTCATGCGACCAAGTCACGCACAAAATTTTAATCCATGCTTTCTTATGGAGCACCGCACACGAGGCGACTTTGTCGCAACGACGTGAATTGGTCGTAGAGAGAATCACAATGTCCGAGATTCCGAAGGCGACTTGAGGGAGGAGCCAAAGTCGCTTTCCATGTATTTTTCTGGATCACCGCCACTATGCGATTTTGTAGCTCTATTTGGAACAGGGTTGAGCTGTTTTTTATTGTTTGTTTTTTTTACCTATTTCTGCGACGACGTATGAGGAACTGAGAAAAGAAAGAACTCAGCAATATAATTAAATTAATTTATTTGCATATCCATAAAGTTTCATCTTTGCTTCTGTTCCATTACATTTTTTACGTGATCACGACAGAGCTGGGTAGAATATCTTGCTTCGAGTAGCAGAGCCCGTCTCTCTCTCTCTCTCTCTCTCTCTCTCTCTCTCTCTCTCTCTCTCT
>JAGDQP010025242.1:0-11823 GCA_022664845.1 Lepisma saccharinum | reverse complement strand
TCGACGTGACAGGGACGCGACAAGTCGCTGCTAATCCGCTGAATGGATGTGCAACCATGCAGTCTCGATTGCCGTCCACAATTCGGTGGAGAATCATGGGCACGAATAGCCCGCTCAATTATATTCCACATGTGCTCGATAGAGTTCATGTCCGGCGATCTAGGAGGCCAAATCATGCGTTGGAAGTTGCCAGATTTTTCCTCAATAGGTCCTATCATCCGCGCGTACTAATTGGAAAGTGACTCATCTGTCCACGCTACATGTTGCCAGTTCTCTAAGGCACAATCCACGTGTACCCGAGCTTATGAGTCGCCGATGCCAATGGGCAGCGATTAGTAGCGGCACACGTGTCGGTCTTCGGCTAAGGTACTCCACGTAGACCAAATTGCACTGCACTGATCTCTGATACACGTTCCTGAGATCTCCTACATTGATTCCTGCAGTCATATATCACGTACTGTTGCTTGTTTGTTTGCCCGGACGAATCTGCCCAGATGCTGTCAGTCGCGGACATTCAGCACCCGTGGGTGGCCAGTGCGTTTTCTCTGATGGGTCGTAATGCTTCCAATGCGGTGCTCACGATACGCCCTTGACACTGTGAAGCGACTAATGTTCAATGTTCGGACGATTTCCGAAATCGCATGTTCCATTCGTCTAGCACCAACTCTTATCCCGCTCTCAAACGCCAATAATTCCTCTCGGTTGCCATCACCACGGTACACGACGTTTCACTACATTCACAGAGGTCCAACTGACCGCACTGTAATTGTTTCGCACCGTTCGACCAGTTTGCCGCGATGTTACCACGTTGTCAATTAGTTCCCTCCCGCTACCCCATGACTTTTTGCACTTCAGTATATATTCTCGGGATTCATACATCCATCAACCTGTTGTATCTGGTTTGTAATGTTTAATGCAGGCACAATGAAAGCAATTTTTTTCAAATAATTATGGATGCTGATTTTTTTCACTTAAACCTTGTTAGAATTGAAATTAAATTTTATTTTGGCCTTTAGACATCTAAGGCTTAGGCCGGGAAAGAGGAGGCGAAAGGATTCGGGAAGGTGTCGGCTAGGGCCTCTGTTGAAGGTGCCATCCCGGCATCTACCTGGTGTAACTGAGGAAAATCCCTGGAAAACCCTCAGTCAGTATGGTCGGTCGCTTTGGTCGAACTCACGACCTCCCGAATGCTACGCGAACGCTCTACCACTGAGCTATGGTGGATCGGTAAACCTTATTAGAAGAATGAAATTCCGATTGACATCGGGTCATTTCTTGGAAATCACATTATTATTGGATGAAGACATCGTCTAAAATGTCTTCCGTCATAGCCTCAGGGAACAAGATTCTCAGGTGTTGTGGAGAAAAGAAAAAAGGAGCAAGGAATCAAATTTCAGTTGATTCAACTGCTGATTGCGGACAAATAAACATGTTTGACATGGAAAAATTTATAATAGAAGATAAGAAAAAGGTGCTTATGGAAAATAGGTAGCAGTGAACATTATTGATTTATTTAGTAATCTCCAGATGCATCCCAATTTCGGACATTTAACAGTGGATATATTAAAAATAATAACAGGAGAAAGGATTTTGGAAAGAATCAGCCTGGTATTATTCGAGGTACCATCTCGGTATTTCCATGGAATGATAGGGGAAAACCAGTCCACCCTATTACTAGCCGAGCACACTACCAAATGCAAGCAGGGATTCCGCCAGGATTTTCAGCTTGAAGGGTGTTAATCCAAAGTTACGGGGGTGTAAGTAGAGTTTTGCAGGGTTTATTTCGATTTTTAACAGTAAAAATGTAAAAGTTTGGGTGTATACTCGACAATTTGGTGCCTCTGAGGGGTCTGGTAGAATCCCCGGATGGAACTGAAGGCATGGAATGATGTCATCATACTTCTTCATTTGCAACACCCCCACACAGATATTTTACATAACACAAATCTCGTGAAGTATTCTTTGGTGATTAGGATAATGTCCATTTTCCTCTTCCGCTTGCAGGATGCAGAATAGTATAAATAAAAGTTGGGAATTATACTATCAAAGTCATTTGTTGGACAGGTTTGTGTGCACACACACACAATACATTTACATTTTGGTGCGCGTGGCCATGGGTTCGATTACTTGAGAGTCTATTGAACCGAGTGGTTCGGGATCCACTTTACCAGCAACTGAAAATCACATCCTTAAAAGCTTAGTAGTTTGTTTCAGCAGCTCGTAACAATGCTCTCATTAATAGTGTCGATTGTTTTGGTCTTTCCGCCTTGCCTTTATTATTCTCTTCTTCTGTATTAAGACCAGAACAATTACTGGACACCGAGCCGCCGTAGCTCACTGGTAGAGTGTTGGCGTAGAATTCACGAGGCCCTGGGTTCGATCCAGCGGCCGACCATCCTGATTGAGGTTTTTACAGGGATTTTTCTCAGCTACACCAGGCAGATGCCGGGATGGCACCTTCAACATAAGCCCTGGCCGACACCTTCTCGAATCCTCCCCCCTCCCATCCCGGCCTAAGCCTCAGATGCCTAAAGGCCATAAATAAAATTAAATTCAATTTCAAATACTGGACATTTGAGACGATACCGCCATAACTTCGAGCTCCTGTAGTTCCGAAACTAGACATACCTCAAAATTTCTACAAACGAACTTTGTTCCTCTTTTGATATAAATAATTACCCCTCGAACTTTGTGCCATTCTGTGTTGGCCCTACTAATTGATTTAATTCTTTGACAATGAAATACTTAGTTTTGGAAACCTGTCTATGGGGCACTCTAACAATCAAATAGCGCTTAAATAGATGTATCGGGTACTACTTCGAATGCAATTTATTAAGCCGACACCGCTTGCTCCAGTATATGTTGAATTATTGCGTCATTTGTGATGATTCCGCCTTAACTTGGAGCACCTGTAGCTCCGAAACAATGCACAACTTTGAATTTTTTCAAACGAACATTTTTGTTGTTTTGATGTAATCACCTACCAATGTTTGCACCATTAATTCGGGAACAACATTATATCAATTTTGGTGTGTGTGAATTTGAACAATTTTAAAATCTTTAGTCAACTTTGGCTAAATATGTATGAAAGATAAAAATAAATTAATGGATTTATTTGTAGATTCTGTTACAAAAAAATAAAATAAAGTTTTTATTTATATATTCTTAGATTAATGTCAGGTTACATAAAGCAAGGAACGTTGTTTCTTTTTCTTCCTTTCCTTTCAATCATTGCTGAGAGCAGCAAATTCATAGAAAGTTGCCCTAAAGCTATTTCTTTCTGTTTTATTGATCGCTGTAAGAAACACCCAAAGTAAGCAACTACACAACACTTTTTACCACAAAAGGAATTCATGATTGCCTTAGCAAACCTAAACATAACACATTTATTCGTTTTAGATTACGAAGCAGCATTAATGAAAACTTCACACGAATGTTGTTCTGGCTGCTTGGGGCAGAAATCCTTGACATGAAGATGACGTCACAGACAGACCTTCGACGATAAAATCAGGAGAGAATGTAATCGGCAAGCGAGACCTTCTAGTGTGTTGCTAGGGTCAACGGAAGAGGAAGGGAGAGCTAACAGATATCTCGTTCGGACGTGGATAAGCGAAAACCTCCGTGTAAGTTGGGTGGACTACGATACCGATTTTGCATTTCAGGAATTAAATTCGCTCACTGTACCAGAGATGATTACAGAGCAAGTTAATATAAAGCGTGTAATAATAATAATAATAAAGAAACGGGAACGACTACCAAGATACGAATTTGAACCTGTCATTTTATTCTAAAGTCCGTAAAAAGAAACCTTTCTGCGGATCTTATGGAATATTAGGATTTTAGTTGGTATTACCGTTAATTTCTTACTCTAGCCATTGGAGAATAGAGAGAAACGTAGTGTCCCTTGCTCAAATACAATGTACCATCCCTGAACTTCCTAGTGTTGTTGAGAAGAAGCCGGGAATATCTGTCAGGACAGTTGGTGCCGAAGTAGGCACAGAAACCTTGCCGATTACAATTAGATCCGTTCGGCATTCAGTGACAAGAGAAGGTAATATTATAGCAACTTGTTACTGTGTAATACAAGAAAGGTTAAAACTTCATACAGTGGTGTAAAAAATGTAAATGGTATAAGTGAAATACCGCCTTTCACTCCCTGTAGCTTCAGGGTAAGACAACGGATAAATAAATACAAATCCCCCCCCCCCATCCCAGTGACAAATCCCAGCACATCCCTAAGAGTGTGCGGGTACCCCATATTTCGGGAAGAGAATCAGGGAAAATTCCCGTCCCGGTCTCGAATTTCGGGAAGGTCGGTAGCAATTTTCGGGAGTTTCCGAAAGGCATCCTCCCAGAACCAGGAGAAATAGGGAAGGAGGAGGAGAAATGATTAATATTATCCAGATTAGAATAAAAATATAAATAAAAAAAATGAAGCAAACCCAGAAAAAATAAACATTAATCTCAACCCTCTCATACCCCACGTCCCCAAATTCAAGAAACATCACTGTCGGTGAGAGGTTGGACCTCAACCCACAAATAAAATAATCTTCACTTCGCTCTTGTTTCTAATAACCAATTGCATGGAAATTTCTACACTACTCACTAGTTTGATTTGCAAGGATAATGAAAGGATTTGAATTTTCTTAGCTTTTTTTATAAAAGAGAAGTTTGAATTGATTACAAAATCTCGTAAGAGATTCGATGGCAGACATGTAAACAGAAATTAGCAAAACAAAATTACTATTTGTCACAGCCGATAATTTCTTCCAATTGGGATTCAATATAAATTACTTATCTTTCCTTTAGATAACAAAAACTCTTCATGCAATCGAACAATCAAGTAATACATGCTCTCTTTAGCTTGTTACTTAAAATACTTTCTGGCATGAAAATAACTGCTTATTGGAAACTAAATACGCCTTTATTTGTGGCATGAAGGAGGTATCAGAATATTTGATCCTATTCTTACGTGAAACGAAATCTTGAAATAAAAAAAAAAAACTTACTACATCGGAAATCCAGAATGCTAAGGATAATAACTCTACTCGAGACAGAAATAAAGCTGAAAATAATACTAACATAATGAAAGACTTAAGATCTGATCCTACGCTATTTAGACTGTCAAACGCAAACTGAAGGAAATCAGATAAGGTCAAAATTGCCTTAAGTGTCAGGTGGATTTCAACTAATCTGTCACTTCCAAAAAACTTTAGGAAAATCTTAGAGTCTTGCCTTACTTAATTTCAGAACATTTATTATACTAAGCAAGACTTCATCCAAGAAATTAATTACGTTAATAGTCTTATATGCCTGATACGAAAAAAAGGACCATTTGATTCACTTTTCTACCGTGGGTAATTTCCAGGTACTCAACATTCTTATGTACAGAATGGTCACTGACTGCATTCACCTGATGGTACATCTACTCTACTTTTCCTTGTAGGATCATTACTACCACTACTAACAATTATCAAAAATACAAAAAGGAAAGGATTGACTGATCCTACCAATTCCATAGAACCACTCCTTTCCTTGGCCCATCTGAGAAATAGTTCCCAGTTTAGTTTCCAATCTCAAATCGTCAATCTTCACCGATGATACGAATATGCTCCAAAGAAATATTCAAATATCCCATTCAAGCCACAATATATTACACTTGTATGATGTGGACATACGTGCTTAACGGCCCAATCGGCATTCAACTTTCGTGGTCAGGGGTGTAGATAACTGGTCCACCCCTAACGAAGACGAAGAATCCGAAAATCGAGTATTATGGTTCAATTTCTTTGCTAGATACAGAATAATATTAAACATAACGTTTTTTTAAGACTCTCCCTATCTTTAGTTTCAGGTGGGGGGCAAGCCCCCCTTCCGGCTTTGTCCAGGCCTGGATAGGGGAGGGGAAAGGAGAGAGGTGTAATGATTTTTTAAAAATTGTTAAGTTTAAGAATATTATTTTGCATCTAGCAAAGAAATTGAACCATAACTCGATTTTTGGATTCTTCGTCTCCAACAAGATCCTACTCTTCCTCGAAAAAAATGAAAACATGTAGCAGGCTACACCTAAGAATAAATATTATATTAACTCACCCACTCACTAAAATAAATTGTGCAAAATATTTGAAAAAAGCATGTTAAACATGCAAAATAATTGACTACATAAAAATACCAAAATTATTAAATATTCTCTTTCATATTTATAAAAAAACACAGGTCCGAAATACATATTAAGCAGTATATTGCTACTTATTTGTTCCTGGATAAGTTCCTTAAAGACCTAACTCCAGGGCAAAAGTTAAAAGTACTTTTATCAGTTGTAATAAATAAATGGTCCTCAAAAAGGACATTAGAAATACTTTGGATCAATAAAAACCACCTTCGAACATCCACCGAAGCAGGTAACGCTTTTGAAAAATCCGCCATCTTACATTTGGACTCGGAAATGGAAGACAACTGAATTGACTAATAATACTACATAATAACATCAGAAAAATGAAGGAAAAGTACTTACTTATCGTCAAAGTTGATACTTATTCTACTTTATATTTTGTGTTTTGTTTCATTAACATAGTTGAGCAATTGCGTTTACTTATAACTCGTGTTTAGTTTCGTTAAACTTTACTTTGAACCACAGATTCGGACATTAAATATTTCATTTTCACGGAACACATGAAAAGTAATGGTTCTACAAAGTACGGAAAATAAACATTTGATTATTGACCTTGATTTAACTACGTTACTGATGTTATTTTCATAAATAGCATAATTCTACTCTATTTTTCTATTCCTACGTTCTCACATAGATCCTATACAAAATATTTTGTGAAAAGTTACGACTGTAATATCAAGTGGAAATTTTATCATCAACTTCTAAATACAAAATAAAAGGACTAGGAATAAAAAAAAAGGCAAGTCTAATTCAGGAATTATAAATACACCTTACGATTTGCAAGTGTTGTTTCAACAAAATTTTCAGTAGTCAATTAAAAACATAGGCGGACCAGTTATCTACACCCTTCACCTTTCGTGATTGAATTAGACTTCATATTGAGGATTACACACAAATTCCTCACCAACTATAAACTACTTCCTCACCATTCGATAGACAAGTCAGAGCAAAACCCCGCGTTCACAGAAAATTAATTCACAAACGTGCCTGTAGATGGCACAAACATCGCTACAGCAAAAGTGGTTCTGCCCGTGATAATGATGAGAGAAGGTGAGTCATAGCTCAAAGATACAATTCTAACAAGAAAGGTTTTTTTTTTTTTTTTTAATTTAAGAATCACATTTCCTTCAAATTAATTTTGGTAACATGGAGAAAATTAAGTTGTTACAGCCGGAGAAATTCTTATTAGACGGAACGAAACGATGTTTTTGGATTAGCTTTCCAAAGATCCACGATTTCGTTACAATATACCGTAGGTCATTGTTTCTTTAAAACACTTGCATAAACAATTTGTCACTTAAGAAGCCACACTAAACACTTATTTACACTCACTGTGCTAAAACTCATTTATTATATTAATTACGTTGTTTTCCTTAATAAGAGTAAAGAAATTTCATAACTAGTAAATTTTAAGTCAACTGTAGAAAGCGTAACGCTTAAGCCAAATTGATCACATTAGAGCCGACTTATGAGCCAATTCATAGTTCACGCAATAAATAATTTTTGTATTTACTTTGTGACCAGAGACAGTGCTGCCTAAATTTATTTTAAGATCTTTAGGCATCTGAGGCTCAGGCCGGAATAGGATGGGGGAGAGGATGTTAGAAGGTAGGGAAGGATCAGGGCCTATTTTAGGTACCATCCCAGCATTTGCTTGGTATGACTGAGGAAAAAACCTAGATAAACCTCAGTCAGGTTGGTTGGTCGCTGAGGTCCGTTGGTTGGAAGTGGAGATATAAGCGTACGTTTTCACATATCGTACTTCGGCAGTTTATGGTGGTAACATAATGAGCCGACAAACTTAGAGGGATTATAGAACATTAAAAAATAAGGAAAAAGCATTATTATCCTGGGTGTAAATTCCTGGAGTTTCTCACCTACAAGCTTCTGAAAGCGTGGGAAAATGAATTTTAGAGCTTCAAATTTCTAATACTGAAAACGGTAGAACTGATGCTGCATGCTTTTATCAAAGATTTCAAATTTGCTCTATCCAAAAATGCATTTTCCATAATTACGTAGTGAGTGCCCAAGGGATTCCACAAGGAAAGTAAGGCTTCCCAGAAATTCCCTGAAGTAAAGGTAGGTTGAAATCAGCATACGAATAGGACGACTTTCCAACAGGTAACAAAAATTCGTGTGCACAAAGTCAATATCCCAAACAGATTCCTTATAGCGAACGATTTTATTTAAAAAAAAATAAATGCGTGGGTGTATCACAAACGATAGGGAATAAGAACTGCATACAGTTAACGAATGTTTTGTTTATTTATTATCACTGAGAGAGGATATTATTTCCCGGTTGGATGACTGTGATTACCTCTATCCTCTTTACTCATACGAAGTCGTCTTATTCATGCTCATTTCGACCTGCCTCTTCTGCAGAGAATTTATTTAAAACGGGTACTTTCTGTACAGAGTTCATTAGGCACCCATTGCACAATTTTGTAATATGTATTCTTGGACAGAGCAGGTTTAAACTTTTTGTTGACTCCATGCCTTATCAGCTCAACTGTTCGTAGTATTGAAAATATGAAGCAATAAAAGTTAATTTTCCCACGCTTTCGCCAGCTTGTACGCGTAACTCCAAAGTGCGGTGGAATTACAGATTTTCTCATTTTTTTTTTAATGTTCTATTATCACTCGAAATTTGTCGGTGCACTTCTTTACCACCGTGTATACATCAAGAAACAAATGCTCAGCACCGAATATTGAATGCCTTTTCGAAAAAAAAATATGATAAATATATAAACTAAAAGTATGGTGATAGATTTATTTATGCAGAAAAAATATATTCTGTTAATGAATTATTTCATTAGATTTAAATTCATGCTTTCCTTATTCCTTCCTTTGGTTCCATTCCTTATCTATTATTAGTATATAATTTATTATCACTTAAAAGTCGTAATGTTTTTGACAAGGGTTAGATAATACAGTAGACTTTGTCTCAATCTATCACCTCGATAGTGAGTTTTATTATTATTATTATTATTATCATTATTATTATTAGAGGTAATGATATAGGACTGATATTCTAGTCAATGAGTATCCCCTTTGTTCTTGAAATCATTTCCAACTCTGATTAGTAATAACTAGGTCAAGTACCTGTATCTAGGTAGAATTTAAGGCTAGTACCTGTACCTAGGTACAAATAAGTACCTAAACCATCACTGTTTAACACGTATTATAACGAATAATGAATAGGTCATATTGCGTGCCCGTGCTTTATTTTTTTCATTTCTTTTTTTATTAGAGAGAGGCATTTTGCTTTTATAAGTCAAAAATTCATTACTGTATTAGTAAACACGTTTATTATTCTTTAGAAAATGAAGCAAGCATGTAACAGTAGAGGGAAGGTACTCGAAGGTATAGTGGAATCTGCAGTGACCAGGTATATCTTCACTGTGACCACTTTGTCAGGAAACATTGACTGCGCTTCGTATATACTTCGGTTCCTATTATTTTTTTTATAGTGTTACCATGTATAATTCTTTTTTTTTTAACAAAAAAGTTAAAATATCTGGTTCTTGAATTCGTTCTTCAATTACACGCATGGTCTATATACACGAAGCAAAACAAGTATTGAGTAAGAAAAACGAAACACCACAAAATACAAGACTTGTCTGAAAAGTATCCTACCACAGAGAAGCAGAGACTAGGAAAAACTACATACCTGGTGTGTTTC
Organism: Lepisma saccharinum; assembly: GCA_022664845.1. Taxonomy (NCBI): domain Eukaryota; kingdom Metazoa; phylum Arthropoda; class Insecta; order Zygentoma; family Lepismatidae; genus Lepisma; species Lepisma saccharinum. The sequence continues at coordinate 1,969 of JAGDQP010025242.1, read as the reverse complement.
AATTCCTAATCAACGATATATGACGTTTCCGCTTCCACACACTTAACCCAAATATCCTGCCATTGCTGGAACCATGCTTGAAACGCCTCTTTTGAAACTGTTGTCAACGCCACCGGATGTTTAAGCGGGTTCCTTTGATTGTCTAATGGCCCTTAAGGGAGAATACAGAAGTCACAAGGAGCGATATCCGGTGGGTATGGAGCTTACTTAAGCATGCTGTTTTTTGCCGTTAAATATTGGATCAAGGGAATGAACGGGCGGTATCCTGATGCAAGTTTTGTGAAGTCCTACCTGGTCTATTGCGACGAACTACCGGGTTATCCCGTAAGTAATGTCGTATGTGCGATGACCACTGCAATTTCGCCATCTGAAGAGCGAATAGTGAAGTATATTCCATAGCTGGGTCATATAGGGCACTTGATTTTGCAGCAGTGTGTAAAGGGGAAGACCATGTGTGGCTTGTGTTTGATTTTGGTAGTGTCGGAAGACCACATACGGCATGTCGTGTATAAATGTCACCATGGACATCCAGCTAGCGCAGCGGCACGAAAATTAATGCCACATTGCCCGTATATGGTCAGCGTGATGTTGATGTGCGAAAGTGCCAGAGGTGGTTCCAGAGGTTTCGGCCTGGGGACACCAGCCTCACCGATAAGCCACGAGAAGGGAGAACTGTGCAGCTGGACAACGATGCCCTGCGAGCAGCGGTGGAGGCAAATCCAATGCAAACTGTAGAACAACTGGCAGCGAACTCCATGTCATCCATTCGATCGTTCATCGTCATCTGCAGGACCTTGCCTACGTGTCGAATCTCGGTAAATGGGTACCCAATGCCTTAGCATCTCAACAGAAGCAGCAGCGAGTTGACATCTACAGTTCCCTGCTCCTCCTTCAGAGACGTGAGCTATTTCTAGGCAGAATTGTGACAAGGGATGAAAAGTGGGTCCTCTACCACAATATTACACGTAAATTGCAGTGGATACCTAAACTGGGGACCACAGGAACTGTACCAAAACAGGATCTCCACCCCAGAAAAGTGATGTCGAGTGTTTGGTGGGATATACATGAGATAATCCATTTTAAGCTCTTGCCACGTAACCAGACCATCAATGCAGATGTTTACTGTCAGCAGCTTGATCGCCTACGGATTGCACTGTTGGAGAAGCGTACTGCTCTGGTTAATTGCAAGGGTGTGCTCATCCACGGTAATAAGGACCTGTACTAAGATCGAGGAATGTGGCTGGGAGAAACAGACTACTGCTTTTTGCAGCCTGCAAAACCTTTTTTCCGGGAAAACACTGCAAAATGAGTATGGCGTGCGACGAACAGTGACCCAGTTCTTTACCTCCAAACCGGTGACTTCTTTCAGCGGGGGATTCAACAACTGGTTCACAAGTAGCAGAATGTTGTGGAGTCCGATGGAGACTATTTTCCTGACTAACGGTAGTGTTCTAGGTAAGTTATCGTTCCTTTCCTCACAATGCAAAAATACATTACTTGTGGGATAAGCTTATACATCACGTATGGGACAGAGAACATCAAGATAATACTCCTTCGTAATTGTTCGTCCTTCTGTTATGTATTCGGGATGCATAATGCCACAGTAGTAAAAGAACATAATCAGTATCACTTTGATTTTGTGCACCGCACTTGCGGCCATCTTTGAACCCATTGTACCACTGTTTTAATTATGTACTCCCCATGGTATCGTCGCCAGAAACTTGTTAAATCTTGCGTATCGTTTCTGTTTGACTATCTCCAAGTGTCTGGTAAACCTTGATGCAGTATCACGTCCTGTCATTTTATCTAAATGGAACTGCGACGAGGTAGAACCGTACGACACCACACACTGGCTTCCTAACGGGCACTGAAGCAATTGAGAATCATGCCACCAACAGGTATACGCGATAAGGGTATCACCACCCCTGTGCACAGAGTTGCCATCCAACGTTGAATACTCTCATCAGAC
>JAGDQP010025241.1:15619-27105 GCA_022664845.1 Lepisma saccharinum | reverse complement strand
TTATGTGTGAATGTCCGCTATACATGCGTTGAAATAAGAAAATTTAACTACTAGTTACTATTACTAGTGTTCAGCGTAAGTCTAAAATTCTGCAATATTCTGGTCAGTTATTTGGTTTATTCATCAAGTTGCAACCGTCCTGGATTCAAACTAGACAGCATTATGGTGAACAGTCTGAAGCACACTTCATACCAGTTCTTCGTTCCCTGTATGATACCAGTTGTTATCCTAGGAGGAGAAAAATTCATGCTCAACAGCTTCCAATTCCTCTTGCTTGTTGAAGTGGCGTGATCGCAGAAACTAAGCCATGGATCGAAACAATAATAACGCGTGAGGCGCGGTCTGGTCTATATGCTGGGTGTAGGAGAAATTCGATTCATTCAAGTCACCGGATTTTATAATAGGTCATTCGAGCAGTAAGCGGTGTTGCCTTGTCTCGCTGCAGAAACACTCATTTTCTGTTGACTAATCCTGGTTACTTTTGAGGCATAACAACATGCATCTACTCTACCTATTTGGAGTATTGGTTGGAAGTCATGGTTTGTACTTCAAGTTAACGAAGTCGTCGTGAATTGTCCCCTCTTAATTCCAAGGAACAATTTTAATTTTATTTAAAAAAATAAATAGTCGTATTTGTTTAGAGTGTGAGCTTGATGAGGTCAGAGGAGAAATGGAAAATCAGAGGTCATTGAGCAAACCTCCCTGTATATTATAAGTATAAAGAATTGTTCGATTTAAGAATTTATTTTCGTATAGAGAAGTGCTTTCCTAAAACTCATGAATTTGCTTCATATTGATTTGTTCGAGATTATTCGAACGAAGAATCCAGTTGTTTGGAAAATGTCTTTACAAAATTATGTACTATTTTGATTCATAGTCAACTGATATTTTCACTCGTTCATTGTTGTTTTATAAGATTTATTACACTTTGGCCACAATGCCATGTTAAAGTTGGGGGAGGGGGCTGTTGATTTCTAAAATTCACATTTCAAAATATTACTTCAATTAGAGGGCAAATAAATTCATGATCTATTTGGGCATTCCTCGTTTCATTTAGCGATTAAGGCCAATCGTTGAAAGGTTTAATTAATTTATTTGTTTAATATTTATTGGTAAAGTTATAGGCACCCATTTTTTTTCTGTAGCCTCTAAGTGAGAAGGTTGCAATCCACGTATTGGTGTGTTACATACTTGTTAAACGTCAATGTTTGTAACCTTCAATATCTTGTTCATGTCGTGTACATTCACCCGGTTTTAAGTGTGTCACATGCGTACGGCATTGTACTGTTTAAAACACAATATTCATATTTAATTTCTATAAAGTGTGTCATTACTAAGAGATCTGTAAAATGTGTAATTATTAACACAAATTTACAAGTATGTCCCGATTGTATCTAATTTCAACATTTAAAATAAAATATGTTAACAATATTTATCAGCAGGTTTGCAAGTGATATGCTCCAAACAAATATGCTCAGACACAGAATTTTGCAGCCGAGGAGTTAGGAAAAGACGTAAAAACTTCTACGTCTCAACTTTCTGTTCTCCTATTCAGAAAGGTAGGTTTCAGTATTAATAAAAAACTTTATTTTTGTTTGAATAATTCGATTCTGCATTGTTTACAGTTTTTCCGAAAGCATTATTCGTACGAAAAAGATTTACAAATATTATTTCCCTTTCTTACTAAATCTGTACGAAGCCGATTGTTTAAGGGAACGAATATTTGCGCATAAAACTAGATAACTGCACAAATTCTTCGTGATATAGACTTTTGCACTGTACCTTTTTCATCAAAATGTAACTTGGAAAGCATATATGTTTGGGGAAGGTTAGGGGATGCCACTTGGGTGAGAGAGGTAATACATTTTGTCACTCACTGCGTTAATTTTGTCACTCACTTATCTTTCTTCATAGCATGGATGGAGTGCTCCGCGTAAACGTTATGATAAATATATTGGATACAAGACGGTCTGTTGTATGTTAAGTAATACGTTTGAAGCGAAACTGAGTAATGGGTGGTGATATGGAAGTGGAAGAAAGATCGAAAGGAAGAGGGAATCTTCAAAGAACTGCAGTTCATTATAACAATGATGACCGATAATTAATGTGTCGATAACTTGTGCGCGTGGAATATATAGTCTATCGCAACTATTTGCATCGAAATCAGATCACGAAACATGTGATTATCAACACAATAAAGGAGAATGCAAAACAAAAACGAAGAATTAAATTGCACTGACCGAATGTCATTAAATTGCTTATAAATTTTCAAGGCTTATATATTTTCAGAGTGAATTATCACATACTAAGCTATGGATACAATATGATCAGTCAATATTGAATCTAGTTTGTATTTATATTTATATATACGAGTGTACACTTAACTCTCTTTACCAAAGAACTCTTGATTTAAACAGATGCAAGAAAAATGTGTATTCTGACGCTGTAGCACGTACAACGGTTTACTTAATCGGTATCAGTTCACAGTTTACTTGTACAATGAGTAGCTTCGTTTATTACAGATCTACTGCTTTCCGATATCCTGGGAAAATAAACATGATATGTACATATAGTCAAGAAGTTATGTATTTCAAGGTTTTTATCTTTGCAAAGTTCGTCCGATTATGAAAGGAAATGTTATTTTTCGTATACCAATGTGTACATCAATCAATGCTTCAGAGTTTACTAGGTTTCCCGTTACAAATTCAAGAAAGATTGGTATAAATAGCTTTAGTCGTCCTAAAATGACGTGAAATGAAATATTATCAAGGATAATAAAACTCTAATCAAGAACTAATAAATATAATGGAAAGTACGGATCTTCGTTAGAACGTAAAAATATATTAAACTGATCGAAATGCAATTGATATTATGACAGACTGTTACTTAATGAAGAAAACAATGCGTATAATTCTTTAAAGCGTAAAATAAGTATGTACATAGCCGTCTCGTAGTATGTTATCTCTACCTGTCTTGTACCGTGAAGATTAACGCGAGAGCACAAAAGAAAGATTTCAACCGTTTGCACCGATTAGATCTCGAGATATTCAACTTTGAATCTTTCAAGAAATTTGGAAACTTCCGTTGCGAGTTTTTTTTACATTGAAATCTTAAAACAATATTTTTGTTTAAACTGTGGCTTTCCTTACGAAATGCTTATTAATGCACTTTTAAGATGTTTCTCACTCAATATCAGTGCGTAATGAGCACCTTTAAAGGAATCAGAGGGACTGTCACCCGCATCGGCTTGCATAAAATGATTTATTACAAGTGCATCACTTTGACATATTTATCCCGCCTGAAGGGGACCAAAATGGAGAGAACCAGATCTATAAAGGTTTGTGTTCTTTCATTTATGTCCTGTGCAGGTTTCTAGTATCTTTTGCTCCATTTTAGCGCAAATGTCGAGAAACTGTTTTAAATACCAATTTGCGCAAAAACTTAAACGTTGTTTTGATGTAATATTTGTTAAATTCAAAGTTCTCGCACCATAAATCCTCTCCTCCTATTCTATAGCACCTTAAAGTTTGGTCACTCACATACCTTTTCATCGTATTTTCGCGAGAACTTTTCGGACCCTTTCCTTAGCTTCTTGGCACACACATTCACTAAATAGTTCAAAAAATTATGTTGATAAAATTCATGCTTCTTTATTTTCACATTATGTTTACTTATAATAGTAGTATTTAGTATGTTAAATCTACATTATAGCAACATGTGTGCTATAAAACCTTGACAAAAGTATTGCCTAGGTTCATATGTTAATATAAACCCTTCAACTCTTTCACAAATCAACGTTAATTCTATTAGATGGTTGGTTTAGCATTCAGGACGTCGTAGGTTCGATCCTTACTAAGGCTTCTCCAGGACTTTTCTTCAGTCACATCTGCTAAATACCAGGATGGTAGCTTCAACTTAAGCTCTGACCTACGCTTTCCAGCATCATATATTTTCCCCTAACCCAACGCGAGCCGTAGATGCATCAAGCTAATAAATAAAATCAAAATTATTTTGTTGTCTTTAAGTAGTTGTTCATTATAAATATTTTACTCTCCTAACATAAATAGGTCCATTTATTGCGGACTTTATAGCCTTACTCTTTCTGATATTACTGTATGGCCCAAAAATAAGGTACTCCTCTAAAAGTCGAAGCGGAAGCAATAGGAAAGACAATAACAAGAGGTAATGAGGGAAGACAAATTACCATACACAAATATTTTCTTTTTATAAGTGATATCAATTATTATTAACTTATATACAAACAAGTAAACATTATTTTCGTAACATACGAAAGAATGTACCATCGCCTAACACATTTTAATTGTCCTTTTCATTCTTATCACTGCAGTCTTCGCTAACGGTATTCACTTCATTACTCTCGCTGGTCGCTTCACACCTTTCTTTAGTATGCGGTCGTTACGGTCATGCAGCGCATTCAACACACCGTTTTCTGATAGACTGATGATATTGTTGATAATGAAATTAAAACCACTCACACAAAAGAGTGACTGATGGCTTCATAGTCTTACCAGTCGGTGTGACTGATGGCTTCATAATCTCCCCTTCCAGAAGCCAATTGGGTTACTGTTTTGGAGGTGGTCTTTGACTGAGGTTTTCACAAAATGATTCACATGTAGCTTTGAAGTAATGGCTTCGTTATTGCGACGAGGCCTGTCTTTTGTTGAGCATTTTTAATTTACACTTCATGAGTTACACGTCCGAAACCAACATGGTTCTTATGGCGAAAAGTGGAGAAGAAACTTCGTACGTTTACATACGAGTCTAACGTCATTTAAAAGTGAGAAAATAGTACTATTTTAAAATAATCCACAATATGATGAAACCTGGATAAAACCAAACTAGCAATTGTAAGACGCATTTTGCAGTTGATGTGAATAAAATGCACCTTATTTTCGGGCCAATATGGTAATTGAATATTGGTCCCTCTAAAAGAGTATGGTTGAGAATTTATTCATGTTTGCGTTAAACGGTTTTGAGAAGATTACACAGGTAGTTAGTAAAGATGGTTTGTCAAAGGCTATACGTTGCAAGCAGAATCCCTATTTTACTCAACAAAGTGCGTATGATTGATATTGTCATAAAACCTTTTATATATATATTTCTTCATTGTGCAGCTGGATCTGTTAAGAAGAAACCATGTGAAGCGAGGTGTGAAATTCAACAGATGATGTGTAAGAAAGGCAAATGCATTCAACGTAAGTATTTAAAAAGCTATATTTTAGTCATCCCTATTTCTACAGACTTAAGAGAGAATAAAATCATTTTATATGTATGAAATTTGCTTGGAGAACCTCTTTATTAATCCAGATGAAAACTGGAAAATCACTCATTTTGGTATAACATCATAAAATTTGCCACAAAAGTTCTTTGTATCAACTTCGTTATTTTAAGGCATGGAGGCATTTCGAAAACTACCTATATCAAAAACGGCGGTCAATTTTCATATTGGCCAACCGTAAATTAAAGAAAGTAGAATTGTACTAACGACCTACAATTTGGTAATCAAGTTCTTTGTACTATTGTAACCATGTTTACATACATATGAGTTTTCAAAAATTATCTCCATAGAATGTACTGGTTAATGTTTGAAAATGCCGGATAATAATTTATAGAATTTTCTTTTTCCAACGTTATTCAAATACAAATAAAATAATGTGCATTGCTTGTGTTTTTTTTTTCTTTTTTGTAATTTTCCGATTGTAGCACGATGGAGTTTTTAAAAGTAAGGGTAGGTCGCGCTGTAATTTAGTACCATCATGTGCATTTGTGAGTATAAGATTATCTTATTGTATCTGGCTAGATCGTCCTATATGTAGAAGTGAACAATTGTTTCGTTCTGTAAGTAATCTTAAACTGTTCAACGCATACCCAACAAAATTGCCATAAATACTTCTCGACACACTACAAACACGTTAATGGGGATCTAAAGCCCCAAACCAACATATTATCATTTCGCCCCCTCTACACCAAATTCTAGAAATAAATAGTTTATCATTTTACACCTGTTTTGCACCATTTTCCACCCAGATTTATTGTTTTACACTACAATAATTAAAACGTCATAAGCACTTCTATTTTACGGGCCAACTTAATGGTGGTCCCCTTAGAAAAAAAATTCGGAAACAGATAGTGTACAGGTCTGTGCCCTTTTTTACACCGTTTTTGCATTTGCGTTGCAATGGATATAAAGTTAGGAACTCTTATATTTGTGGCGGAGTTAATGGTAGACCCCTACACCAAAATTTACGTAGACAGTGGCGTACAGTGCAATAGAGTGTACTTGTTTTATCCCGTTTCGCACCACAACGATTCGAAACTTATAAGCACGAAACATTTCGGGGCCCAAGTTAGTGGTAACCATCATCAGTTATTTTTAGGTAGATTTCGAAGAAAAAACTACCTATTGAGATCGGTATGATATGAAAGTATATATATTCATACGATAGCGGCCATAACTTTGAAGATATTTTAACCAAATTTTTGTATGTTGTTTCTAGGCTTAATAGCTCGATTAAGTTTGTTATTGGGCAAAATCGGTCGCCATCTTGGATCCAAAATGGCCGCTGAACTCATTGTAGTATAGAATACACAGCCTGAACCGCTGGGACTATTGAAATCAAATTTGGCATAAAGGTACAACATCACTATTTGATTACGAAAATGTTACCTAATGAGTTCAAAGACGCCATTTTGGATCCAAAATGGGGGAACCAAAAAATCCATTTTCCATATCGTTTGAGCTAGAGATAAGAAATTTGGCATAATGGTGCATTTTGACGAGTAGTTTAGGGAAATATTACAACATTTGGGAAAAGTCGCCATCTTGAATTCAAAATGACTGCCCAAAATCCCATTTTGCACACCGTTTGATCTGGATAAATGAAATTTTACTTAAATATGTACCATCACAAGTATGTCACGACCATATAAGAAAACTCTCAAAAAGTCGTCAACTTGGATCCAAAAATGGCCACCCCAAAAACCCAATTTCCAAATCATTGAAGGTAGAGAAACGAAATTTTCTTTGAATGTGTATGACCAAGAGCAGGTTACAATAAATGGGGCAAATCTCCCCTTTGGGGTAGCAGTACCCTTTGCGAGGGTGCAGATGGAGATCATGGTGGTGTAGTGCTGTTCGGAGATTTTGGTAAAGATAAAGGAGGCGCATCCTCTCAAAAACACTGAAGTTGGGGGGCGAATCTCTTACGCGGTGTGTATATATATATATATGTGTGTGTGTGTGTGTGTCTTTTGGGGCATCGTTGAACAGCTCTTGATGATTAATCAACAAACAATAACTTGTTTCTCGATAGCGCTCATATAAGGTGGGATTTGAATGTTTGAAAATAAAAAAAAAAACTTTGAGATCTACCTCAGCCTGTAGGCCTACCGAAAGGGATATTTTTAAATCGATACTACATCGATCTGCACTTGTCTAACACCGTTTTACACCCAAGTTTTATGTATTGCACCCAATGGTTAAAAAGTTATAAGGTTTTAAATAAGTTGGGAGCCAAGCTAGTGTAGCCATACAACAAACTTTCCAAAATCAGACAGACACACATTGTGCAGGAGATTGCACTTGTTTTGCCCCCAAGTCTTGTGTTTTATACTGCAATGGTTAAACAGTTATATGCACATAATTTTGGGGACTTACGTTAGGGGTGAAACATCTCCCCGCCCTGAGTCAAATTATTCGAAAAGATAATTTACCTTGCTGCGCACATTTTGCACCGCTTTGTACCTAATATTCACTTTTTGAGGTGCAACAGTTAAACAGTTAAAAGGTCTTATATTTTGCTGAACCAAGTTAATGGTAGATCCCCCTAGGGCCACATCTCAAATTTAGATAGTGAAGAATAGTGCACTAACGCTAAGCGTGGTCTATTGATTGAAAAAATGGGATATAAAGAATCACTTGATCAAAATAACTGAACTGGTTAGTGCAGGCACTACGAGAATTAAATTGTTCAGCACGAAATTGGATTTAAAACTGTGCCCTGATATTGTAAAATACTCTATACTTTGTAGTTTGGACCATTAAGTAACTAATGACTTCGGCCCGTCTTGATTCCATTAGATGTTAATTCTCTAAAATCCACAAACATCCTGACTCCAGCAGAGTTTCGAGCCCAAAATGTTGGAGACGCTGGCCTTAAGCCTTCGACAATGCGATTAGCGAGGAAGGCTGCAGTTCTGTTAAGGTGAAGCAGAAAACACAAATATAAAAGTCATTGGATTCATCCAATTGCAAGAATGAGACTTTTAAATGGTAATTTTATAAACTAATTGCATCTTTGAATTTGGATTTATTTATTGCCTTTTAGTAACTTTATCTCAGGCCGGGACAGGGTAGACAAAGGATGGGGAAGATATCGGCCAAGATCTTACTTAAGGTACCATCCACAGTATTCGCCTGGTTAAAGCAAAAAACACCTTTGAAAATATGCCAGGATGGTCGGCCGTGGAGTTTGAAACCAAATGCCTACCCTTTATCAATCCGAAATCCACGCCGTTACCATCTCGACATCAAAAGCTGAGTCTTTGCATCTATCAGAGAAGATAAAAAGAAGTTATTAATTCAGGGTAAGAACGGATAGAAATAAATGCAACTTGTTTTTCGCTTTTCAGTCATAGCTAAACGCACCGAATAATATACATTTTGACTGGCTGTATGCAATATCAAGAAATATTGGCTGTAACATTAAAACATTAGAAGAGTGCTGCCGAACCTGCGGCCGAAGATCCGACCTGCAACGTTTGCCTTCCTGGTCCGCCACATATGTTTCATTTGTTTACCATATGCTTGTCTGAAACGTTAAAGAGTTTCTTACGTTTGCTATATTAGCGTTTGTAAGCTGCACTAAAATGAAACGTGCGATTTTTATCCTAATTATGCCAGATAATACAATGCCTCGCGAAAGTCATGCTAAATTGTTATGTTCCATAGGCGCAAAAAAATATCTGGCATCAGTACATTAGGACATTCCTGACTTACGACAAATATTTACTTCACGACAATTTTGACAGATTTTTTTGCAATTATAAAAATAGCTTGGAAGTTGTAAAAGAAAATATCAACTTTTGAACTTGATAAACAACTTTCACAATTAATTGTTTGAATACAAATTATAAATTTATTGTTTTAAAATATCTCTTCCACGTTTCTACATTTTGCTTATTTATTTTTTGAAATTATTTACTTCAATTATAAACAAATCAACATTGAAAAAGTTCATACTTTTGTTGCAGGACACACTACTTAATGAAAACATTACTTCTTACTGAGTAAATAATTGTAATTGTATTTTCTGATGGGGCGCTACTACCGAAATAAACAATTAAATTACTACTGTCGCAGAAAGGTTTAAACACATGAGTTACATTTCTGTAAGCAATTGCTTCATCGCCTCCGAAACATAAAATGTTTAAATTATGTAAACATAATTTACGTAAAGTTTTTTGTGATGTGTGTTCTTGTTTCTGTGATTACATTATTTACATAATGTAATGTGTAATGCATTTACATAATTCACGGTGATTTTATAAATTATGAAGGTGTGCGCTGTCGTATAGAAGTATATATTTCCTTTTCACAAATAAAAGGCCTTTCAGAAAAAAAAGCTAGTGTTCAGTAGGTCTAAGCTGCATCACAAATGCTACTTCGATGTCTTCAACAATTACCACATCAATCAATTACATTCGTCAGACCACATTTTCTGGTGTTTATTTAATTAACTTATATGTTACTTCTACAACCTAATTGTCTGTTAACGCGCTAAATAGAAAATCTAAGAATTATCGAAATAAAACCGGTCTGCAAGGCATGCATGGAAAAAGTCCCAACACGTCCAGATAGCAGGTAGTAAATATTTTCCGTTTGTCCTGCTGTAATTGAGACCATCTTATTAGGGATGGCCAAAGCGATTCGGATGCGAATTCCGGATATCAGGGGCATTCACACATCATTGCCCTTTTTCATAATTCGTGTATTGGTATTTTTTTTTAGCTACCAAACAATAAGTCTTTTATCGGTTGTGTTAACCTTTATTTTGGAATGTTGAAAGGGGAGAGATGGGATACAGGAACAGAGAGAGAGAGAGAGAGAGAGAGAGAGAGAGGTAATTGCTGAGTTCTTCATTGATTGCAAGACCTTTCAAACGAATCATATAATATTCGATCACTAATACACATATGTGAGCGACAATAGGAAAGCAAATAATCGACAGCACCTTTTTGTCTCTTCTAACCCGACCCTCCCCATCACCAACCAACTGTATCCACACATGTTAATGTCCTTTACTTTGTACTGTTTTTGTCAGTCATTAGTAAATAAACACTATGTTGTTAAAAGGAAAGAACAATCCCATGACCTACCCCCTTCAATTTTAAGCGTCCAGGTATGTAAAAATACGAAACTTCTTTCCAAAATTCATTTGCTTTAAGAAATAAAACATGTCAATAAAAATAAAGGACGTTAAAATGTTCCTATCAACTAACTTTGGACAAGAAAACAATAACAATCAAATACACAACTACCAGTTGCGTAAATATGAAACCTGAATTTATGAAAAGAAAAGACACAGTGATTGGATGACAATGCTAAGAACTTATTCGAACTATTGGCCATCGCTAGCAATACATTTATGCCATCGTTCCGGCAATGTGTGGATGCCAGACCAAAAAAACTGTGATTCTTGTACTGTAAACCAGTCATCAAGTCATTTTCGTAAAATGTAAAGCAAGTGCGTGTCCCATGGATACAAATAAGTGCAAATCGGAAGGTGCCAAGTCTGGTGAGTAAGCCGCATGCTTAAGGATTTCCCAGCCAAACGTCGCAATCGTTTCCTTGACCGGTTTTTGTGTGTGGCAGGATGCTTTATGGTGAAGCACAATCACTTTGTGTTGTCTGTTGTCATATTCTGGTCGCTTTTCAGGGAAAACTTGATGCAAATCGATCGTTTGTTGTCGGTAACGTTGGGTATTAACGGTTTCGCCAGGTTTCAGCAGTTCATAATATATCACTCCCTTCCGATCCCAACAAACACAAAGCATTGTCTTCCGTCCATAGCGATTTGGTCTTGCAGTCGATGTCACCGGTTCTCCTGGAGTTACCCATGATCTTTTACGCTTAGGATTCTCGAAATAGATCCACTTTTCGTCACCAGTGAGAAATGATTTCCTTTTGTACCTGGCGAGCAGAATTTCGCAAGTGGTTTTTCGGTTTTCCTGCTGTCGTTCAGTCAATGCATGTGGAACCCATTTTCCCACCTTCTGAATCTTTCCCATGGCATTTAAACGTATGGAAACTGCTTCTCGTGTCACATTTAATTGATCCACGAGTTGGTGTTGCGTTTGAATGTCATCCTCATCCAACAACGCTTCCAATTCGATGTCTGCAAATTTTTCGGTGGTATTCCACGTTCTTCGTTTCTCACGTCAAAATCGCCACTTTTAAATTTTGT
>JAGDQP010025241.1:0-15519 GCA_022664845.1 Lepisma saccharinum | reverse complement strand
TTCGCTGGAACTTCATAGTTTTCATACTTAATTTTTGTTCGGTGGTGCAAAGTCTTTCGACATACATCTTCGTGCAATGGGAATGTAGTTTACTGTTCTAGTGAATATATCCCCTTTTCATAGGCGTACCGCTCTTCAGGCAAGGTTCAACAGCGGCGACGGAACGAAAAATAAAGTAGATGTTTTACGGCGGTACAATACCACAAAGAGATAACAGGAAATAACAAAACCTTAATTTACTTCTGATTTTTTATAAACCTTTCAGTAGAAAAAGCCATTATCGTCCCGATGACCCTCTTCCTGTCCTGGTTACACCGCAACCGTGCTATGGAAGTTTTTCTACGTATGCTGCAAGGTAAAACTAATGTAATCCAAAAATATTTTTTCTTTCAAATATAAAATAAGGCAAGTCACCAGTTAACTTCTCCCCCTCCCAAAAAAAAAACATTCTAACGATTTAAATATTGTGGTGAATAGCAACTGCAGTACTACAACACTATATCTTTCTCCTTTTTAAAATTTGGAAAGAGGCGACAATTTAATCTCTTTAGATGTATGTGCTTATAACTATTTAGCCGGAGCGGTGCATAATGAGAAACTTGGGTGCAAAAAGATGCGAGACGAGTACAATCTGTTGTGCTATTGGTCACTGTCCGATTTTCGATTTTTTTTCTGGGGTCTGCATTTAACTTTGTTACCCCAACAAATAAGGGTACCGTAATAACTTTTTAACCATTACCGTACATAACGCGAAACCTAGGTGCAAATCGAGTGCAGACCGGTACATTAGCTGACTTAAACTAGCTGAAACAATGACTTAAGTGGGGGGGGGGGGATTTAGGCCCCGCATAATCTATAACTTTTAAACCATTGTGATGGAAAACCAGGAAAGGTGATGGGAAACGGTACAAAACAAGTGCAGTCTTCTGTTCTGTGTCTTACTGTCAGATTTGTGAAATTTTGCTGTACGTGACTACCATTAACTTGCCCCTACAAATATAAGAATATATAAATGTTGAATCATTGTGATGCAAAACGCGAAACATGGGTGCAATACGGTACAAAACAAGTGCACACCGGTGCACTATCCGATTTTTTTTTTTAAATACTGGGGATTAATACTAATTTTAGCAGCCAAAATACATTTGCTTATAACTTTTTAACCATTGTGGTACAATGCGCAAAACGTGGTGCAAAACGCTAGGCTATTTCTTTCTGGAACTTAGTGTGGTGGAGGGCGAAGTTAAGGGACCACTCATTGTTACAACATGCATATAGTAGAGAACAGGTGCGTAAATAAGAATTACCAAAAACGCTATGATAAACTCTAAAAGCTTCATAAACTGTCTGCAATCTACACTGAGGTACCAGCAGTATGAACTAGTAGAATGATAGTAAACATTCCAAAATTCCCACCAAATGCACAAAGGAACCTCTACCTCAGAAATACATAATTTGTAGTTGTTGACTTACATGTTGTGAAGAATTTGTAAATAATTAGACAGAAACACAACCTCAAATATGAACGTAGATTTGCACTGCACTTGGCAGCATTCTGTTCATCAGTATCTCAAGTTAGTAATGGAAATAATGCCCAAATGACCTCTTCAACTGTTTTACTTCGTTCCTTTCCGATGATTCGAGCTCTGTCATCATGGATAGGCATTCAATAAACGCAGTGAAGAAGGCGGTGCAGGTTTGCTTGTTATTTTCTATGAATAATCTTTATGAAAGTCTCCAAGGAAGTGCCGTGGTTATACAAATACGTACGACGAAGATTATTTTGTAGATATGCGTGGTAGATTTCGTATTCAGATTCCTCTAATAATATTGTGTGGGTGTCATTTTCGGTGTCAATAGGTTGAGTTCAGTGACAAAACCTACTGGAGTAGCTATTAGTGGCACCGTTTATTATTCCTGAAAACAGTTCATGTTAGAAAGTCTTTGCGAGCGCATCAAATTAATTTTGCGAGTGCAAATTTCTAAGACTGATTTATTAAACAGTTATTTGGCTTTAAATCACATTAAATAATACAGAGGTAGGAAGAGGATGTGTTAAGTTATAAATAATTGAAACTTATCTTTTTTTTAGAACATTTAAGTACTTTTAATTCCTCCCGAACAATTATTTGTAAAAAGAATATCGATATGAAAATAAAAAGGATAACTAAAATAAAATCTCTATATAAACATTGAAAGTATGTTTGCGCGAGAATCATGAAAACGTGCTTGACCGATTTGAATATCTTTTCGCACATGATCAGACACTGGATAACTGGGAAGTTACCATATCATTTAACTCTAAAATTATTATGTTTAGATATACGCGGCAATCAAATTGCCCTTTGAATTCCAGTGGCAGTGATAACAACCCACACTACTATTTTAGTCGACTTGTTGGCGACCTCCAAGTGGTCAAATTTGGCATGATTATAAAATTAACAACGGTTGGTCTTACGCAACACACCCCTAAAACCCCTAGAGATGATGGGATGAGATGGGATGGCATGTAAGAATAATAGAACACGACTGATAATAATGTCAAATCCATAGTTTTCGAGGTCGTTGAAATGAATAGTAATACTGACGGTGCCGTTTAAGTCGATGTTCACCCTCCATTGGCATCGGGGTGCCAACATATATTATTCACTCCACCAACCGGCGGTCAAATCAGGCTGCGGAAACGGCCAGAGTTATTTTCCTACGTTTTCGAGGAATAAGCAATGGAAGTTTGGTACAGATACATTGAAGGAAATTAAACGGTTTTGCACAACACTCATTTTAAAATAAGGTGGCGTCACAGGCAATGGCGTCTTTTGGGGCTGTGGAGTGTGGATCCTCATAAACATGTTTCCAGCGTATCGATTAGTATTCATGCCAAGTATATTGGGGAAGTGTTGAACAGCTTAAGAGTCTTTAGAGAACGAAACAAGCAATTATTTACTTCAATGTATAGGATGATCCAGCCAGAGATAATGAGTTATTTCTATGCTCACAAACGAGTATTAATTCCAATAAACACCACAGCGTCACCTACCGTTACTTTTGAAAATACGATCATGCTACAATCTCAAAATTGCTGACAAGGCAACACGTAAGTTAAACTGTTTAATACGTATTTGCATATTAGAATATTTTAAATCGCTTGCTTATCAAATTGCAGGTCGTTTGCACAATATTATTTTATTTGAATCATGCATTTTTTTTCTCCGGACTAATAATTAATCTTTCAGGTTCTATTCTTGTCATTTTACCCAACAGATGGCTGCCGATCTTTTATACAGGACAAGTCTTAAATTTATTATTACTAAAAACGAAAATTGAGGATGTTTCTTCCAAGTACATTTAAAACTATGATAAGCAATTAAATGGTGAAACTAAAAGTAATATTAACTCTTTTAGGTATGCTACACTCACCCTGATCCTAAACATTCTGTGAAAGGAAGTCAACGTGTTTAAGGATGTATAGGAAATAAATCATTGGAGTTTAAAAATTAACATCGGAACTCGATATCCCTTTTAATCCATAATTCTAAATTTAGTTAGACCTGTTAGCTCAAAAAGTATGCACTGTTTTCATAAAATCATGAAATTTGGCATGATATCTAGACCTTTCCTGTAAGGTCATTTTAAGATAGAGGAACATTGAAATTGATGTAGACGTCCTGAAAATCCAAAATGGCTTCCACGATTTCATAAATATTGATTCTAGTTTTTGAGTGATTTTCAGATTTTAAATGTGTTTTACAGCATAGAACACAAACCTGACAAAACAGAAGCATGCGTCGTGCCAATTAGAGAATGTATAAAGTAATTGTATATGAGTAAGCTAGTTCCATGCTTCTCTTTTCAGTCAAGCATAGACAATATTTATTTTACTTCTTAGTAAGAATTGTTTTAAAAAAACTGTCTATATTTTTTTTCATAAAAGCATTAAATTTGGCAAGATGACTAGACATAAATGTAAGATAATTTTAAGATATTGAGGCACTTTAAAATTGATGTAGGTGTCCCCAAAATTCAAAATGGCTTTCAAGATTGCATAATACACTGTGGTAGTAATAGGATTGTGGTTGATGTTGAAATACACTTTAGAGAACATTCGTGTTCTGAGCACTGCTTTGGCTCAGTTGTTTTCATCACCCTTATCCTTCCTCGAGTAAGCTTTTTATCAGCTTATCCCATAGGTAATGTATTTTTGCACCGCGACGAAGAAAACGATAATCTACCTGAAACACTTCCGTTAGTTAGGACAATAGTCTCCATCGGATTCCACAACATTCTGCCAACAGTCAACCAGTTGTCGAATCTATCGCTGTAAATAAATAATAATAAATAAATAAATTTTAATAAATAGCCGACATTTTTGGATTTAAATTGTCCTTCCGTAGTAGCTTATCCGTTAGCGTTTTACGGTCATTTAAGATTGATTAAAGATAAAAGGATCTTAATTTCCGTTAATCTGAAAATAACTCAAATATTATGATTAATAATCAGCTTTAAATCTTGGGCGCCATTTTGGATTTGTGGGACTCCTACATCATTTCCAAGTGCCTCAAAATCTTAAAATGACTTTTTAGGTATGCCCATTGATTATGACAAATTTCATGTTTTCATGAAAAAGGGCACATTTCTTTGAAATTTCGGATACTTTTGGATACTTTTAAGTTTTAGTTCGTATTTTCGTTTAATCATGTTGAAATAAAGGGTTACACTGATATGGAAAGGAAACAACAATAGCACTCTCAAAGTCGAATGAAATATTACTTCGCATATTAAAGAGTATTAGTTGTAATATTATTTATTTGATGTTGTTAAATATTTCTTAGAGAATTGCATTATTTGCTCGGTATTATAAGACGGAAATAATTACATACCAGCATAAAACTTGTTACACAAACAAAAGGGAAGCAAAAATAAGATGAAATATTAAAATCTCCACCTTGGAAAATGGCGGCTGAAAACTCAATTCTCTCTTAGCTAAATAGTGGTAAGTGATAACGAAAATTTTGTATGTACCAAAATTCTTCAGCATAAGGCAATTTACCTTTGTTGCTAAAAGAGAATTAAGCTACTATCTAGAATATAACACCACTGCTGATACTCATCAATAAAACGGAAAGTGGTGAAACTTTCAAATACCTATGCGATGCTATCATAGCGTCTGACGGAGCGGTGTTAGGAGTTCATAAACTGTATGAACAGCTAATAGTTAAGGGGCCAGAGGAATTATAATTAGCTCAGATCTAAACAATGAAACATAATAATTAGATATACTGTTGTCACGCGGTTTCCAAATAGGTGAAAAACACGCTAATCACTTCTAATGAACCCTGCAACTTTTACAACACAATCATACTAACATAGATTAGATACAATTTCCAAATCCAACGCATATATACAAACGAACAGTAAATAGCATGCAACTAGATATAATTCGCCTCTATCTGCATTAGAAGAACATCTGTTGTGGCCAAGAATATGAAGTATGTTCCTACCAGCCTGTCGGCTTAGGATATCGTTAGAGATGGACCGATTACTCTTCAAATGTTTGAAGCATCACTATACTTACATTAATATTTGCTAATAGTTGATTACAAGCATTTTTCTAACGAGAGAGACGAAATATAATATCAAACAATTGTGTTTTGTGGGAGAGGCAAGTTCCTTAGGGAGTGGGATGCGCAGGGGACTTGGCTCCACTAATATGTATTTTCAAATTTGGTAATAGTAGACATTAAACGCTTCTCTATGAGGAAGAACGAAATACATTAGCGAATAATCGTGTGTATAAGCAGAGGTAATTTATAAAAATTAATTCTTGTGTGACTAAAATGCTATCAAGGGACCGTGGAATTTACAATAGACGTTGAATCGCAGTTTAAGTTGTTTTCTCACTGTATTTTGCAACAAAAATCACAACACATCAAAGTTGTCTACAAAAGTATAATTTTAAAAAATATTGTCTTGTGAAGTTAGTTGATTTATTTGGAGACTAGCACATGCAAATAAACAATTGCACTACAAATTTAACTATGTTCAGTTGCAAGTTTGTACGCACATTCTTTCGCAGTTGCAGTTAATCAAGTCTGGGTATTGCTTAGGGTGAGTTCTACAATCGACGGCTAAGCTTCTGGCCAGGACTAAGCTGAGGCCAAATCTCATTTTGGGTACTCTCATTGGCCAAAATGACTTGGCCTCAATTTAGCCCTGACCAGAAGCTTAGCCGACGATTCTAAAGCTGGGGGTAGTAATTCTTGGCAAAACTTTAAAAGTGTTTCGATATTATTTTCCTTAATAATTGAGTTTTACATTTCTTCTTTTTAGCTCGTTATGTTAGGTATGTCACGTTGAAGTTTCAGGCACTGTTACCAAATACGTGTCTGTAGCATTGCTTGCTTGAAGTGCTGATACAATTTTCACCTGCTAAAGTAACGTTTTCCATTGTTCCCTGCTCTGAACTATTGAATAATCATTGTAGTTATTCACTGTATCAGTTGTGCATGTCATATCATTCATGATTTCTATGGACAACTGCAGCTTCTGAACTCTCTTTTCGTTTACTTTGTTTGATTTTGGCAATCGATGTTAGAAACTAAAAACCGAAAGTGGAAAGTACCACCTGTTTATCCAACATTATATTCAATGGAAGGAGCTTGATGTTTCCAGTTGTGGGTTGTAGTAGCCACAATACTATTCACATATGAATCAAATTAAGTGTTCAAAGTGTTATTTTGGTTTCTGACGTGGATAGGAAGCAACCTGACGCATCGGGTTGATGTAAGCACCGGGCAATATCACTAGTGATCCTGTATGGGGTGACTACGTATACTGAGACCTCCTCAGTACAATTTTCTACATTCCCATTTGACTTGAACCAAGTGATTGATGCTGATGAAAGACGAATTAGTTATACCTTGTTGTCATCAGCTTGCAACAATTTGTTAACATCTTTACCAAGGACACGTTGATTCTACAATCATCTCTTTTTCAAATCCCCAACTTAGCTCTGTGTCAGCATGATGCTAGCTGGAATGCAGACACACCTGCTTAGCACAAAACCAATACACGACAGTAAAAAAAAATACCTCTCACAAACACACCTTCAAAACAAGAAGCGTTATGAATACCATATTTTAGCAATACTGAATACACATATTTCGGGACAGTTCCTGAACCGTATGTAGATATCAAAACAAGCGGGTAATGCAAGATAGAATATCAGGTTTATAAACAAAATATAGAATGAACTTTGATGTCTGATCACAAACTACTAGCAAATACTATCAAATGTAATATCCATTACAAAATCATGTGGGTAAACAGAAAACAAAGCTATTAATGGTTCAATGTTCGATTCACTGTATTCTGTACGTTTGGTGAACAGTAGTCTCGACAAAAAAAACTAGCAGATCAGGACATATTTCAAACAGTCTTGTATGTGAAGTTTTAACATAACGAGAAAACTTTCCCCATCATCAATGGACACTGCTATCAGTTATATTCCTTCTTTTAGTATAAGATCTTGAATTTAACTGAATTAAATTTATGATTTTGTGAGAAACCTTTTTAAATATCACTGTTAATTCAAATTGTTCGTTTTAAAGTGTAGTTTCTTTGTTAGCAATCAACTTAATTCTCTTTAGTGAAGAATAATCTATTTTCCGGACAATTACCCTCATGCCTTGATCAGGCAGAATTAACTGGTTTGTGGAGTTGTAATGCATAAGACCGTTTTCAGATGGTCGAATAAACGAGAAAAAGTAGGAACACCCACATGTTTTATGCTTTTATTTCTCATACTTCCGAGACAGCCATGATATAAATTAGTTTCTCATATGATGTTTCCTCGTGCTTCTTTTATGGAAACATTAGGCATTCACAAGTTTATTTAAGTTAAACATATACCTTGTTCCAATTCACTGTGCTGTTTTTGATGGTAAGTGAAAAAACTGCTAGGCCTAAATACAAAGAAATGATGATTTTCGTTTTACGAACAGCTCAGGATGTCAACAAAATTTTGTAAATTTTTACCACTTTAAAATTATAAAGGAGCGCTATTTGACCGTCAAATGTCCAAGATATTGCCCTAAATATTTCTAACACACCTTGTGTCATGATGTTTTGCTTTCAATACGTATATTTGATCACATGAGTATTAACTTTAAACTAAATAGTCACAATTGGTAAATCCCTTCAATATTTTGGTCACTGATCTTAGCTTAATTTACTAAATACGTTCCAGCTCCATATGGTATGTGTGCAGACGGTGGAAGCAATACCTGTATAGGAAAACACCAAATATGTCATCTGACTTCACTGCAACTAAGAGATGCAGCAGCAACAATTAAATATCAAGAAAAATGCTCGGTAAGATTCCTTTCAAAGAAGGTTGTTTTAATATTTGCTTCTACCCTTCCACGTGAAAGGTGCGTAGTTAAGTTTAAGATAACAAATAATACTACCACTACAGTTAATAATAACAATTATATTAATAATAATTCACTAAACATAAATGTCTTCCCTAGAGCAGCCCACATCCTGTGCAATGGAATTAGTTATGAAGTACAATCTCATCGCAATACTCCAACATATCACATTATAATTATATTACAAAAGTTGTCTTTGAGCTAATATATATATATTATGCCTACAAAAAT
This sequence comes from Lepisma saccharinum, assembly GCA_022664845.1. NCBI lineage: Eukaryota > Metazoa > Arthropoda > Insecta > Zygentoma > Lepismatidae > Lepisma > Lepisma saccharinum. The sequence goes on along the minus strand of JAGDQP010025241.1, from coordinate 6,859 downwards.
AATAAAATTATCGATTCGATTGCACAGAGTTAGTGATGTCAAAGAAACATCCGAAGTAAGGAAGTAGTCGTCCTACGCATAAATCAGGAAAACTCATAAACGTACAAAACTATTTAGTAGTTGGTCATAGATATCAAAATCAAGTGGAAACTGCAATCAGTGGAAATAGTTCCAATCATTATCTCTGACATGCAGTTGCCGTTTTTGTATTTTGAAGAATTTCCGTAAAATTTGATCTTCCGCGAAGCACATTAACTATTGTGAAGTGTTTTACTATTCCTTAGAAGTCACAATTTGTCACATACAAGTAAAGTTTTAAGTGCTGAATGATATATATCATTTTATTTAAATTAACGAAAACAATGTTTGAAATATTATTATTATTGAATTTAATTTAATTAATATCAATATTATTTTATCCTAAAAACCAGAACGTTTTTTTTTATCAAAGTGTCACACTATTATTGCAACATCTTGCATGCATGCTTGATTCTTTTTCTTTTCATGTAGTGCTCTTGTATTGCCTTTATAGCCCAAGATTTTGTATTTTACTCCTTAATCTTCCATCGCTTGTCAAGCATCTAGCAGAAATAGTGCTACAATAAGTAAGCTTAAATTCAACCATAATTTCAAATTGAAAATAAATAACAGCCTAGCAGTGCACGGTGAAGAAAGTTAGACAATGGCATGTATCAAGGGATATGATGTAAGAACTTTTAGAACGAACCCATGTTTGACGAGACAATACCAATAATGTCTCTTCCTAATACTATTTGAATCACATTTCTTTTAAGCTATATATATAACGTTTTGATTCTTACCATATTAAAATTTAAATTTAGAGAAAGGTCGAAGATCATATTAGTAAAAATATACAGTTGACCGGTCGTTAATCAAGGCTTCCGGCTAACCCAGCCGATGCTCTCAATTGATGTAATTTTGATCCCGAAACTTCGTGTTTGCTGACCAGGTTAATTAAAAATATATGTTGTTTATGACTAGTGTATTGTGTATTTATGTCACATATGCATTGTCTTGTAATGTACGTATTAAATTGGCAATTCCATTACATTAATACAGCTGGTTACGGTCACATTTTGTTAATCTTTATCTCCAGGTTTTCGTATTATTCGAGTTTTGTCGTATCCGAGGCAGTCTCGGTCTCAATTAACTCGAATAAACTATTTTACATTTAGCTCTTAATATATCGATATAATTGCAGTTAACATAAATTAGATATCTCTTAGTTGCATAAAACCGTTCTCAAATTTAGTTTTAATGTTATAAACCTTAGATTTGATTTTTACAAATAGAACAAATCATTAACTTATGCTACGTGCGAAGGCTTACCAACATTTCTGATTTTTAAAAACACATTATATTATACATGTAAATATCTGTATAAGAAAACTTGAAATATATGCTGCCTTTTCCCTACATTAGACGCATTAATGTGACAAAAGGTGTTGTTTATGTTAAGAAGGAACTGATACCATAAATACCATACACATTATAGTGTATGATATAAGGAGATACACGGTTCAATGTACAACGTCAATGAGAGGAATGTGTGAGGAAAATTCAACCTCTAAGTTTATTTTGAAATTTAGACACTTCTTAGGAAGAAATTTTCTGTATGTTTTGTTATTGTAATTACCTAGTTTCTTACGTAATAGGCAAGAGTTCTCTTTTAGCCTCTTGCTACGTAAAATTAAACTCTCTGAAAATGTAAAATGACGCTTCAAAGAATCTGTTTCGTGTTGTTTTCATTGCAGGATGTTGCAGTAACATCTACTGTCCACATTAATAAATAAAATTAAAATAAATGGAATTGCAGTGTGCAGTATTAGCTAGGGAAAAGCAAAGAAATTCGACTATTTTTATGGCATTGAGGCAACCCAATCTAAGGTCAATGGATTTTGTTTCTTGTTCCTAGATCAGTACGATATCGCCAAGAGTTCGATCTCTGATCCTGTGAATATTTTGACTTCTCCTTTAGGCTGCCAGACGGTTTATTAATACATTCGTAATTGTAAAGTTTGTCCAAATGAATTTACATTGAAAAGGTCAAAACTTGACTGAATTGGTGTCATGTAAAACAAACTGGCTGGGAATTGTTTTGCTGTGCTTACACAAGGAACAACATTATCTAATAATTCCACATCTCTTCTCAATCAAAGATAAAGAAAAGAAATTCCATTTTAGTTAAGTATCCTGTGAGGGCATTTTGTGTTACAAAACTGTTATATTGTATTGCGCAAACTTTAATAAACAGTGGTTGTATTATTATTTACCGTATTTGAGTCTTCCGACCAACTTGAAACATTTACTACGTATCATATTGTGCGTTTTAACTTTACCCCTCCTTATATGAAGTAAGACGCGTCCATATAGACCTTGTTTTTCCGCCTGACGTCACAATTTCTAAGTATTATAATCACGATGTTCTTAATATTTTGTATAATATTGATAAACTTAATATTCTATATGGAGACAACAGGTCTCGCTAAATTTATTTCCTGTAAAATTATACAAGGTCAAAAATTATCAGCGGCTCCAGTACATGCTTTCTCGTTTACACGTAACATTTTATTTCAGGATGTAACTTTCACTATCACCACACCAGTGGTATCTAACACTGATAGCTGCTAGTGTAAACTAGATGGCACCCCGAGCATAAATCATATTTTAAATTGAATGTGTCATTCGTAGCAGTACTAAGCCATAAAGTCAAGTATGTATTATCATAGGGAAATTTGCATCAGAATTATTAGATAAATTATTTGTACGGATATGCATGTACGTTTATTGTCTCAAAGTATTAACATTGTTCATCGATAAATGTCATAACAAAACTATAAAGTAATATCAAACAAATACATTATTTGTACTTGTCTTTATTCGTGTTCTGAGATAGTATGTATAATCATTTTATTAACTTACGAACCGGCAATTTACTTAAATGTTAGTGACGATAACATGCCACAAAGTCCATTCACAGGTCCATGAAACTGTGATATAAGACATTGTGCACATAAGTAGACCCGAGAAACATTGTCATATGGAAAAATCTGGAAACTGGAATTTACCATTTCTGTGTTAATTATAACCTATACATCACTAAAACAAAATGTATTCGTAACTGTGAATATATCTTACTTTTGCAGGAAGGCTAGGAATGGAGAACCTACATGGGACCTGATAATTAGTATCTTCAGTTACAACGTTCCTTCTGACGTGTGTGGAAAGAATGGTTACAAATACGAAACAAAACATACTGTGTGATTTATGCAATATATTCATTGAATGATTAATAAATTATCTTGAATGAATTATTAATTTATTTAAATATGCTCATTTGTACACCAGTGATTTTTTCCAACTGACATTTACGATTAGAAGTAAGCAACCAGGTATTGACTCTCTCAATATTTCAGAGACAATACTGTGCCTAAAAATATTAATAATAATAGTGTAAATAAAATAAAATCTTGTTTAAATGGTTTTAAAATAATTCTTTCATGCAGTTGTAAGCAATATTCGGTAACTGCAAACGCTCACTAATATGGCCAGGATACACATCTGCACAATTTCCTTTATCGGTTCTTTATGACTAATTTATACACCTGAGACGTAAACGGATTGATTTTCTTAACCTAAAGACACCTAATCTGAATTAACAGTACCTAATAGATATCTACCTTACCTAATTCTACGTAATTTAACCTCTCCTTAGCTAACAACAAGTAATTCGGAAGTCAAGCAGAAAACTAGTTACGTCTCGATGCTTAAAACAGTGTTGCCGAATGAATGTTTGACAACAAAAAGAGTGGACACTTCTGCAACTAAGATAACAAAATTGATTGATTCCATTTCTCTGATAAAGTAACGATACGATGTTGTGAATTTCGATTCCTGTAAGCCTAGCACCATTCCATATATTATCTACGGAAACCCAGAAAAAAGAAAAATTTATCGGAGGAATTTATCTACGGAGGTAGAGAAAAGATTTCGTAGAGACAAAAATAAAATTTTATTTTTCCTTTGCAGCAAGTAGAGGTGCTGTAGCGGAAAAGAACGTGAAATATAACTCTGGAAAGTCATGTCATTCATTAGAGCAAATAAAGAAAGCTTGAAACATACGTTTGGAAACAAAAATATTAAGCAAACGTGGCCGCACTGAAAAGTTTGTTTGAGGTTTTACAAAAAAAAAAGAGTAATACAATATTGGTTGAGAAATTTTAAATTAGCTTGGAAAGATATAAAAATGTGTAATATTTCGATTTGCCAGACTTAGAAAAATCAACGTTTTGTTTTGTAAGTCCTCAAGAAAGAACCTTGAAATGTACATTTTGATTTTGAGTTTAGCTTGAGGCATTCGTAGTTTCCTCAGTAATGTTAATTTAGTTACGTTTATTATGTTTGTACCATTATGAACTACTAATAGGAACCATTTTTATCCATTCGCAAGCATTAAGAAATATCCATAAAGCAGATTATAAAGTGGATTGTGTAAGTGATAATTATTGATAGAGGATACGAGATGTTTTCCGTGGCTTAGCAATCGGGAGATCCTGGGATCGATCTTAGCGACCGACTATCCTGACTAAAGTATATTCAGGGTTTTTCCTCAGTCACATGAAGCAAATACCAGAATGGTACCTAAAATGGGCCCTGGAATCTCTCATCCACAATCCTTTCTCTACCCTGACCCCGTCTGAGCCTTATATGGCTAAAGGCTTTAAAATAAATTCAAATTACCAAGACAGAGGAAATTAAAACAATACTTCTTATATACAATTACACTGTCAGAGACTAAAGAGAGAGAATTTATCTTTTCTCGACAATATGTCTATCATTATTGACGCAATCAGTATTTGGTAAAAATACGTCAATCATGTATATTTGAAGTTAGACAAAACTACAAAGATCAGTTAAATAACTTCGTTCTTTACTAATCTTAACATCCTGATGAAACTGATATAAGCATTCTGACCAAGTTATAATTATTGTACAATCACAGTTAGAATGTGGTTTGAGTTTCAACAACTTTTTAATATGTTTTTAGAAATAAGTATTCCTTTTTTGTATATTATTCAATCTTTCGGAGCGATAACGACATTATTTGTATTTTTACAACAGAGATAATCTATGGATTCTACACTGGAAAAGAAATTAGCAGCACCTCATGAACTGTAGATTATACCCATATAGAGAGAAAACGATACATGAGCAATGCCTATATTTTTTTTTTCTTTTGCAATCTGCGTTATAATATGGAAGCAGTTTTTATAAAGATAATTGCTAGTTCAAACTCTAAGAGGCACAAGTGAAGTAAAATTGATATAGTTCGAGTTATAATTCATATTTCACAAAAAAACAAAAAAAACACTAGTCACAAAAGATTCCTATTTCGTATAGAGGAACATTAAAATCCAATGTGGTCTTTAACAGCAACTTAAACTTTGTTTCTTGGTCCCTCTAATGTTAAACTTTGAACTAGAATTCAATTTACCTAGCGCGGTAACACAAGAGCAGATTTTTTTAAATTATATCTACATTGATGAGGTGGGGGCGCAATTTAAAAAATGTGATAAAACTATTCATGAAACACGAATTGCGTAATTCTTTCAATTTTTTGTAGCTCAGCTAGTCCCCGTAACGACACTTCTAACTTTAGTTACAAATATTTACATTATATTAACATAATCGGCACTCAAAGCATTATAGAAACAAGCGTTCTGTTTCTAAGCCTTTGCTGGTACTATACTTGAGCCAAAATACGAACATAAGCTACAACTGTCGATCAATACATACTTTAAGTTCAGAGAGATTTATTGCTCCCTATATCATGCAATTTTCTTAATGATGTAGATTTTCATTAGCGAATGCCAGAAAAAAAACTCACGATACTTATATTTTATAATAAAATTTATATAAATCTTTCGAAATTTAAAAATAATTCATAAAAAAAATATTTTTCTCTTGCTTTATGTGGAATATATTTTTTACTCATAAAATAATTTTAATTCTTACACGTTAGCTGCGATATTTCCTTTAGAAAACAGAATTTCCCACACTGAATAATATTCGTAATAAAATAATATATATATTTGTAATTATTACGTTGATATATTGACTGTACACAATTTCATTTGGATAATGATACTGTATGTAGCGTTTTATTTCTTTGTCGCATTTTTGCATATATCAAACCAAGAGACTGTACATACTTCAGAAGCAGATGCAATTAGTGGTAAATATTTATTTAAATAGTTATATTTTCGTAGTTTTGGAAACAGAAACATTGTACGTGTCAACGAATAACACTAAACGAACCACAAAGGAACCTGTGAAAATACTAACTTTAACACTAGGTTATAATGCTGAAACAAAACAAACAGTAAATATACTTATTTTAACACACATTGTAGTAAATTGTAAACCGAAATAAGTAGTTTTTTTTCTGTACTACGCTTCTTGAAATCAATATTAATCAGAAGCGAAGTAGTCTGTGATAAAAACAAATATTAATTATTTTATTAAATGAACTATTAAGTATTATTGAAAACTAACTCCAAGTTTTGAAACATTCTTACAGAATCATTGGTTATCCAGTTACCGCCAGTTTATTGATAAGATAATGGTTTCGTTTTTATTATTCTTACTATCAACATCACATGTTTTGAAATGAATCATCAACAATATAGATTGTCAACGAAAGATACGTTTTTGCACTTCCAAGTAAACGAGAAGTACGCAATCACCTTTAGATGTTGGTCTGATCTCTAACTCTAATTAGCTGAGCCTGTCATTATACTACTTTTGTGCCCCACCATGCTATGAGGCAATATTCACA
>JAGDQP010025240.1:3025-17564 GCA_022664845.1 Lepisma saccharinum | reverse complement strand
CTCTCTCTCTCTCTCTCTCTCTCTCTCTCTCTCTCTCTCTCTCTCTCACACACACACACACACACACACAAAACTGTCTGCTACTAAGGAAGGTAAGGATAGGATGATACGGAAGAGAATTGCAGACACTTAATATGTACTGAAAATAGATAGGCAACACGAATAGAGCCGACGATTCTGTGAATATTTTAAGTTGGAATATTTTCTTCAAATCGATCACTACTACGATCGTGATATGTGAAATGAGTTTCCTTTCTTTGTAGGGGTCCAGAAAAGGCAACGTATGAAGAAATCAAGGCTAAAAAAGGCGAAGTAGCGGAAAAGCGACCGATAGTGAATAAAGAGAAATGTACAAAAATTGTTAAAAATTTTGTTAGTAACAAGGTTGATGCACCAAAAGAGCTAAGCAGCAGAGAAATCAATGCATTTTCTTATTATTATGACCGTGCTACGGAAGTTGGTTTAATAGGTAAGTACTCAGTTATGTTTTGAGCGTTCAGGTCTCTGAATCTCTTTGTTAAAGTATACAGAAGGATTGAAAATTCGCTTCTGCGGACATACACGTGTTATTACTTAGCAAATTTTAAAACAAAAATACTCGCAAGGTTTTTATTTACTGACACTGAGGTTGCAAAGATTATGGATTTGTTGATCTGTTTTGATCCCTTTTGTAGTGAGGAGAAAGTTCACTTGTATGTATCTGTATTACGCAACGAGGAAATATAAACATGAGTTGTCCATATTTACATGGCAGTAAGCTTCTAGGGATGTCGAGGTGAAAAAATATTTAGAAATTTATTGAAGTGGTATTTAATACTAGCCAGCCCGTTGGTGCGGGGTGAGTAAAATACGTTGGCAACATTAATAGTCGTACTACTGGAAATACTACAATGCTTTAAAACATTAAATCTAAATGTATTGTGTGCTTGAGAGTTCAACAATTTGATTTAATAAATATGTTTGTTAAATCTACATATATATTTTCACTTACAACAATCCAAATTGTAATTTAAATATCTGAACTATTTATTTATTTCTGATTGCTGTGTTAACTTAAAATTAAAAACAATGTATCTATTTCATTTTTACAAACAATCACATTACTGTTTTTATTAATTAGATCGCGGCATAGTCACTTCAGTGACTTGAAATACCTAAAGCTCCTGCGCCTGGACCCAAGGAACACGTATGCAAAATTTGGTTGATATCAGTGCAAGCATGTAGATTTAAATCGTGTTCAAACGAACATACATTTCGTTTTACATATATAGATCTAACATCCTTCTTAAAATTACGTTGTTGTCTACTCCTGTTTGTTTTATATATAAGATGGTAAAAAAGATAGGAAAAAACTTACATATTAGAATACCAAGACAGGCGTACACAAACTTCACAAACATATTAGATGAACGGCAACGTTTCGAAAAAGCGCACATGGCAGGAGAGAAAAATAGACAAAGCGGACAGGTGTGGGACTTGTGCTAAGGAGACGCCATTTTGCCAACTGATGCTGGGTAACAGTGTGGCCAGGTTATGGAGGCGGGAAAATGACTAGACGGATCGGAGAAAACGCCAAATGAAGAAGAAAGTGCGAAGGTTGCTAGCAGTAGGTAAGGGGGTAAAGAATCAGAGGGGGCAATAATAATGAAGGGGAAAGGAAGAATAAAGAAACAATATTGAAAAATAGGATAAAAGTGCACCTAGAGACGGAACGAAGTAGAGAATGGAAAAAGAAAAACCTGCGCTGCAGAGAGTTACATACAGTTGAGTCCGAGTTCATGCTTTCTAACTGTGGCAGGTGAGTCAGGGTTCAGAATTTTCAGGATTTTGACTTGAAAGGTTTCATCAAAGGTGCAGCCGTGATAAGAAGTGTGTTAAGGTATGGGGAGGTGCGGAAGTCGTGATTTAAAGGAGTAGCGATGGTTGTTGATGGGAATAGTTAGAGGACCTTGGGTTTCGCCAACGTAGAAGTCGGAACATAGGTTACAGAGTAGGAGATAAATGAGGTTGGAAAATATGCAACTGCCAGAGTGTCAGACAGAGTACATCTTGTGAGTGACAGGATATTCGAAGGTCAGACTGGGATCAAAAAACGAACAGGCTTCAGCAGGGTTTATTGAACTTGCCAGGTTTGGAGGGGAGGGGACGGGATTGGCCCATTTGTAGTGAGAATCGTGGGTGTGCGGTAGACTATTTTGGGGCACGACGGGAAAACTCTTTCAGTTTCAAAGATAAAGGAAGATCGAGAGTAGAAGTTCCTTTCAATGATTGTTTTTCGTATTAAAATAGGCTTTCTCAAAGTAAGTTTTAATTTATATTCTTTCTCTTGGAAACTTCTTAAAAAGATGATGTGTATATTAATATATGGTTATCTACAATTTAATATGTATTTCGTGAAGTCATGGAATGGATGTGAAGAACGCCTTATTTAAGTTAATATACTTAAAGATCACATTAAGATGTAATACATGAATTCTTTGCGGTGGATTTTTATTTTTATTTATTTATTTTCATGACTGTAAAGAAATTACTGTTTATTTTCAGTAAAGAAATTACTGTTTATTTTCAGATCCTTTCCAAGGAGGCGTGATAACTGTTCAGGATTTTTTGAAAGCTGCCAAGTCAGGTGGGTAGCGCTCTAAGTTACTTAATGCGTAACCAATGGCGACAAACCATATGGAGGATATTTTTTTTTTTTAATCGTAAAGCACAGAAATTCTTATTATTCCTTGAAATCTACGAACTAAAATAATTCCATTATTGGATCTACTGATAAAAATTTCGGGTGGTGGTTCGAGTCCTGCTCACGGCAGTCATACTAACAGGGTTTTACCTTATTTGTCCCACAGTCATAGCGGGAATATTGAATGTATCCCTAAATCAAGGCCAGAGTCGTTAACTTTCCTTACTCCACGGACAGACTGAAAATTTAGACAAAGAGAGGCCCATAATTGTAAAATTTCCAGTAAGGATACCAGATACGCGTATATCAAATGGCAGGAGAAAATAGATAATGTTTGCCGTGATTGTTGAGGTATTTCAAGACTCATCAGAACCCATCCCAGTCGGCATGGGTGGCGATGATCGTGTACGAATCAGCACAAACAAGGTAGCGCCATTTCAATTTCTGTTTACACTTTCATCCTGACAGACGGGTTTCCTGTTGCCATCGACTCGGAGGTCCCGGGTTCGAGTCCCGGCAGGGACATGAGTGTGGATTTTAACCGCTAAAGGCGAATCGTGACGGGCCGAAGTCCAGAGTTACTAGACTGACCCATATAAAAATAAAGTTTACCAAAGTTTTGCGTTTTTCCATTTTCCCTCAATCCATCAGTGTGGAATGTTATGGTGCATCATTGAAGCATTGTCTACTACCGTGCCCATCTCTTTTGTCCGCAAGTTATTCTGATTTAGGGTCATTCCATGTCAATTCAACATACCTTTTGTGCAGCCCTGTCGAGCATCATATCAAATGAAAGCTTATTACAAGAGCTCTAAAGTGAGCCCTCTAGCACCAATCATTGCTGAGTAATAAGTAATTTTGTAAACTAAAAGCACGGAACATTTGACTTTCTGAACTTTCATAGAACATAAACCAGTGCGTCAAAAAATCTGAAATAATAATAATAATAATATTCTCAACGGATACTAGCAATAAACCAAAAATCATAGAAATCTGAGAGGGGGAGGCAGAATTTTGTTAAAAAGTTTGTTGATTTTTCTTGTGGAATGACCCTTTACTGACATCACCAATTAGATATGCGTGGGCACTAATTAAAAGTTGAATTGAAAAGAAAATGACTTCATTAAAGGCTCAGCTGTGGTGGCTGCTTTTCCACCTAACTCTTGTTGAAAGAAAGTACACTTAGATTAATAGAAAATGTGCGAAGTTGAAGTGTTTAAAGCTCGCAAACTTGACGTGTATTCAATGCAGATTTAAAACTAACATTGACTGCTTCATCTTGCTTCCTAACTCCAGTGTTGTCAAGCCTTTATTTGTTTGAACTGAGAATCTGTTTCCGAAGGCCATTTTCCATGAATCTGAGTGTACATATGTAATAGCATACACTGAATTACAAACACAGGTCTATCAACAATAGATTAGAGGATAAAGGTCATAAAAATAAAAAAGAGAACACCTGTACGTATGATACGCAATAGTTTATCCAATAATAATGATTTAAAGAAATGCTAGACATTGTAGAGCAGAAATGAAAATGAAATAAGACACTCATACATTTTCTACGATTTTTTACTTGAAATTTTGCATATAAATAATGTAGCAACTATTGCGTTACTTCCAAGCATTATTTAAAATTCAAAGTCATTTGTATAAAGTACTTTCTTTTCTCTTCTAATTGCAGTGTGTGCAACACCAAATGCTGATCAGCCTTTTATGTGTTTGGATTTGACGTTCATATCAGTATTACTTCATGATGGTTTCGGTTTGAAGCCAGAGACGAAGCTACATGTAAGTATTGTTTTATATGAGAATTCCATGTCGTAGAATCGAATTAATTCTTGAGCGTTGGCACTTTCATTAAGAAAAAGAGAGGGAGGGGAATTAAAATAATCATTGAGAGACAGCTTCGTTATTCTGTATCTTCTAATAGTGTGTTCCAGAGGACAACCATAAACACATAAGAGGAGACATTTGTATTTGAATTCAACATCATTTACTTCAAATGAACTAAGTCCGCGGTGACTCAGTGGTAGAGCACTCACCTCTGGTGCATGAGGTCTTTGGTTCTATTTCGCCTCGTGCCATGTGGGCTTTGTGGTGGACAAACCTCGCGTGCGTGGGTTTTCTTGGGGTTCTTTCGTTTCCTCCCACTTTCTTCACCAATTCTTCCAACATCATCCATTCGGCCTGAACAAAAGTTGCCTAAAGGTCTTAAAATAAAATAATAATGATAAAATTAACCAGTACTGCTTCATGTGTTTAAACAATAGCTTTTGATTGTGATTGAAACAGTTTTGTCAGTCACATAAATTTTTTAACCTGTTTCACATAACATATCTCTGGTGGTCTTAAAAATTCTTGATAAGAGAAAAAATTGTGCAATATCACTGACTGTATATTTAAAGTTCCTTTGAATGTGTTTTGTTAAAACGCAGTAATTTGTTTAAAGATCGTTCGTTTTGAATTTTAAATATTCGTAACCAGTTTTTTTCAAAATTGAGTAACGAATTTTGATTGTAGATTCCTGTTCACTAATGTCCTGTCAGAATGTCAAGTTAGTGAGATCGTTACTCTATATGCTTTCCAGGAATATGTTCAGAATTTTTTTTTAAATGAAGTTTCGCTTACAGTAAGAACCTGACAGTAAATAAACGTGGTAATTTCTTGGTTAACTTCTAAAAATCGCATTTAGAACTTGCATTCATATTTGTGTACATACTTTCAAATTACTCCACGCGTACTACATCTACACTGCCTTCGGTTGACAGATACTAATAACGTTGTAGCTGTTAGGAATGTGTATATTATATCTATTTTTTTCCCTTTCTATTTAAAAAGCAACAAACACTGAGTATTTCCTTTTGATTGGATTAAGATTATAATTAATGGTTGTTTCACCCCTGTTTCTTTCAGTTAGTGAAAAAGATCGATGGACATGAACTGAGCTGGGCTCTAGGAGCAGCATATCATATTCTCCAAAATGGATTGTGATCCTTTTTAATCCCCCAAGAAGAAACATCGCTCATTGGTGCTCATGTAGTGTGAATTTCTATCGTTGTTATTAACTGGAGTGTGTGAGATGGTTCAGAATGTTGAGGAATAAATCAAGTGCCTTCGTATATACTTGCCAAATTTGTTATTCATATTTCTCTGTACATAGATGTTAAATGAATTTTTAAAAAAAGCCTACATAAATTAATGCGAAAGAATTTTCGTATTTTCTACCTCGAAAAATATTTATTCTTTTAGCAGGCAGTGCATTTTTTTTTTTTTTAATCAGGAATGAATGCTTTCATATATCTTCCGTTATGTAAGCTTCTTACAGTCCAAGCAAGGTTGTTTTATAGTTTCAAAGTGTCCGATATATTCATACTTGACAGGGATGAGATATTTATTGAGCATACTTGAAAATGATAGTCAGGATAGAATGGAATCAATAATAATGTTGATTTTGTAACTCAGTAATAAGTAAATTTCTTGACAGACGTCCTACGTTGAAATCGTATGTGCAATTTGGTATATCTTATCTATAAAAATATCATGATATAAATGAAGTTCATTCACATTTTTTTTTTCTAAATCATTGAACTGAAAGTGAACTCAATAAATCATTTCTTTTTAATCATATTACCCAATAAAATTCAAGGAAATTATATTGAAAAGAATAGTGCTTCAACGTTTTATGTTAGAATTGCTATTAGACGTTACAAGTACACGTAGAACATATACGATATCATAACTCTATATTGTTATGAAAAAAAAAAAATTGTTTCTAGAGTAAAGGATTCGAATGAGATACAGTGGAATGAACTGTGCATTATACTAAAGTTGTGTAATTGTAGATTATGGTAACAGGGCTTATTTCTGTACATCAACGAATGCTTATGACTATAATGTCAAAGCCCTATCATATTTTTGTAATCTCTGATTTGTTATCATTGAAATACCAAATAACTTATGTATTAAATTCAAGTTCTGTTTCGTGTATACTGTTACCGACAGTCACTTGATTTAACTGTGGAAATATGATATACTTTCACGTTAAATTAGTAGCCGTGTTTTATAAATGCCTTGTCTGAAGTTGCAGTTTCAGGAGGTTAGAAATGCATCACCGAATTTCATGGTTTCAACTGTGCTGAGATATGAACTTTTTATACATCTACAATCAAACGTGCTGTTATGTTCCCCTTCAATAATAATAATAATAAATCTCATACAGTACCGATTATGAAAAACTCTCAATAGTATAATGTGATACACACGTCCTATAGTTTCCATTGTTAATATTATACTGAACATTAATATTTGTATATCTGAAAATGTATAGTTTTATATTGTTGTATACGCTGAGGTAGATGTTTAAAATCATTGTATATGTCACGTTGAAACACTTCTGTTAACTACTGTTTTACTGAATACAAGGTGCAGTTTCAGAATCACTGTACATGGTTTTAATATAGGGTTTACGTTAGTAATTATTCTTTGACATTTTGTAACTATAGCAGCGCCTGATTATTTGGTTGACGTTGAAAGCTTCGTTCCAATATCATTTCTTTCGCTTGTAGTGTCTGTTGCATTTCCTTCCCAATAATCTGTACTGTTCTTTATTTATTTTTGTGTTCCGAACTGTTCCAATTGCGAATAAATCAAGTTTATATAAAACTTAAAGTTAAATGTCTCTGATTCATTGAGATTAAATATTATTTAAAAAAAATGTGGTTGCGTAGTTAATCCCGATGATTTTCAGTGTACTTTAAACAATGAGCGCTGCGATTCTACTAACAGGCGCGAAGGTCTCTTGAAATCTTCCCAAGGTTTGGTGAGCCAGCGGTATCGAAGCAATCTGAGAAATGGAAATTTTGAAACCCTGACAACTGGGGACGCAATACCCGAACCTAACAACCTCTGCGACCTATCCCAGTACCTAATGCACATGTGTGCAAAATTTCATGCAAATCAATGAGCGCGTGTAGATTTTCATAGCAGACACACACACACATTCACTTGTATAAAGTAGGTTGGCAACACTGACAACTGGGATGCTTAGTGACAGGAGTATTTTCTATTGATTCTAATCATGTTCATACCAAGTTTGGTGCGGGTCCGTATAACGTTATGGAAGCAATTCGAAAAATTGAATTTTAAACTACGCTGGCAGTACTGCCATCTTGGGATGCTTGGGGACGGAAACACCCACATCTATTGTGTTGAATAATTTTATACTAAATTTGATAGTGACACTTCTAACGTAATGGAAGTAATTTGAAAAATTGGGTTTTAAAGGAAATAGGACACCTAGGATGCTTGGAGAAGATAACATCCACAATATTTTTCTTATCCGTCAAATATGCCAAGTTTGGTGTGGATACGTCTAAATGAATGGAAGTAATATAAAAAGTTGAATTTTAGAAATATATGTTGGCAACAATGACCCACTGTGCCAATTAAGAACAGACAAGACCTTTTTGACGACACACTACCTTATAGTCGATGAGATTTTTGACACGGACGGACGGACAACGCAGGAATATAAGATCCCTTATTGTTAAACGACGCTTATTACTTTACTTGAATTACTCTATGGCTTACGGACTCGCAAGTTCATTGCCGCAGTAACAAACGTTCTCCATAGGATTCTATCCTGAGCAAGATCAAGCTACCTTTCATCACAAACACCTACTTCGAATAATCCCTTCTAATATTGTTTTCCCCAACGTCGTCTCGGTCTTCCTAACGGTCTCTTTCCTTCCGGTTTACCAACCATGATGGAATATAATCTTAATTTCTCTCCCATCCGAGCTACATGGCCACCATAGTAGTTGCGGTTTCATTATTATAACATCGGGTGAGTCGAGACCTAAATTTATGACGTGTCGTTTGTACAGCATTAAAGACCATTCGAAGGGAGTTCACTTAGCTGTCCCAAAGTTAATATACACAAAGAAGGGTGGTAGATGGTATTGATCATAACATGGAGCCGGAGGTACTTACCGGCGTTGATGAGCAGTCTTCGAATGGCGAATATTTTTTTTCCACACTTTTCTAACCTTTCGAGAGCAATGTCCGCTCTCATGATCACCGCAAAGAAAAACGCCTATAAGCGTGTGAGTGTGATGCGTATAGCGCCTACACGGACTCCATGAGGTCTCTTTTATTGTTTAAATGTGTTTCTGAGAACGCAAAATATTGAAAATGTAGCAATATACATACCTATCGTTAAGTAAAAGGAGTTGCACTACTTAATGTTTGCTGTTCAAATAAAATCAAATATAGACGAGAACAATTACTATCATTAGAGAGTTTAAAATTGGTTAGCAACACTGATAACTGCGGCTTGATACCCGACCCGGACTACCTCTACGATCTGTCTCAGTACTTAATGCACACGCATGAAAAATTTGGTGAAATCAATTGAAACGTGTCGATTTGTATAAGTAACAAACACAAAGCATTCATTTTTACGTAGACAGCGGCCGTTAGCACAAGGTTGATGTTTGAGGACTTTTAGTATGTTTTTGACCAACTAAATAACACCTATTGTGAAAGTCCCATGCTTATAAGGATTTTTTTTTAACATTTTGACTGGACTATAGAAAAAATGAATAATCAAGTCAATTTAGGTCAACTAAAAGACTACACGGTTGCAAGACTGACTCGTTCGTATCGTAGCACCAGAGATGCAAACTTATCAATACATGAATTTTCTTTTGTGCGTAAGAGATGTATGTTGGTTTTAGAATTCCGTTTCCGGATTTAATCTTTGTGGTCGATAGTTTAATGACCTCAGGGCTAACGAGCTCGCTGTCGTGTGCGTGGGCACGGGTTCAATCCTCGCCCTGGTCCATTGAACAGAGTGGTTCATGCTACCTTTTTAAGTGTAGTCATTTTATGAAAATTAAGTGAAAAATTCTTTAAATCATGAAACTTGGTATACATGTAGTATTTGGCCACCCAAGTAACATACTAAAAATCCCCCAAAATCAAACTTTTGTGCTACGGCCGCCATCTTTGAAAATGGCAGCCATTTTTTTTTTAACTTTTGCGGCAAGTAAGCATCACATTCAAACAAGTTTCAAATGAAGTTTGTTCAGCATGAAATAATCTTTTTTTTGTAATCTCATTTTTTCATTTGAACAATCCTAAAGCTACAAAATAACATGAAACGAAAACTACTTTTTTTTTTTTTTTTTCAGAAACCAAAATCGTTGATTGGTTCAAAAATAATTAAAAGCACGGGATTTGGTATATGTGTCATTCTACTGAAAAGCTGACATTGATGTCAAAAACATTTTTCTTCTAAATGAAACTTCGAAATTTTATAAAACTTTGTACAGTGTACAACATTTTGAAACAAATTCTACATCTAAAAATATTTTTTGCCTTGTTTTTAGAGTGAACGGTAGTATATATGTATACCTCCGTTACGTGTCCCAGACGTAAATCATGACTTTTATCGATGTATTGTGTTATTGTTATGAATAGTAATTAAACAAACCCCTTTTAAATATAACATTATTATAAAAGAAATTGTTCACAATAAAATGCAATTTAAAAATACTTGAATTAATTTGTGAAAATTAGAACAGTTTTCTGTCCCATGACTGGTGGTATCCTCCGTTACATGACGTAAGTAGGAATATTGTTTCCAATAACTACTACTAGTTTGTAACAGTTCCATTGCCTTCTTTCTTTCGAGAGCTTTTCCAGTAATTTTAGCCTTTTTAAACCTTTATCAAGCACCACGCAAATTACCGCATTGGCATCTGAAGCGTGCTGACTGGACTAAATACGCCACTCGTGTCCAACTAGTTGATCAAGGAGCTATGCCCCTGAATGATTCGGTTGAGTTCTTGAACCGTGAAATTTTGCGAGCTGCCAGATGTTCCATCCCACAGTCTGGCCGAACACCACGTCGGCGTTATGTTCCCTGGTGGAACGCTGAGCTCGAGGTAGCACGGCGCAGTCGCGCTCTACGGGTGTTCAACCGATATCCTACAGCGGCAAATTTGAATGCAGTTCGACAGTCACAAGCTTATATTCGACGTCTCATGAAACAAACTCGGCGTACCTCCTTTCGTGAATACGTGTCTTCCATTAATTCACAAACGCGAATTCGAGACGTGTGGGAACGGGTCAGACGTTTGCAAGGAAATTGTCGCTCCGAGCCACTGACTGCTCTGAAGCATAACAATGTCTTGCATACTGACCCAGAAGAGATAGCTAATCTTCTTGGAGCAGCCTTCGCAGCAATATCCAGCTCTCAGCACTATAGTGCTAACTTCGTAAACATTAAACTACAGGCAGAGATAATGCCTCTACGGTTTCACTCTAATAATTCAGAACACTAATGTCTCTTTCACTGAGTGGGAACTTGAAACTGCCTTGCGGGATGTTAGAAACACATCCCCTGGACTGGATGATATTCACTATGAAATGCTGCGACACCTTCCCTCCCAAGGAAAGGTCTTCTTCCTAAATCTCTATAATCAGATCTGGAGGACTGATAGCTTCCCTGCTATTTGGCGAGAAGCTATTGTAATTCCCATTCTGAAACCTGACAAAGATAAACTAAACCCCACAAGTTACCGGCCCATTGCTCTCACTAGCTGCGTTTGTAAGGTATTTGAGAGAATGATAAACCGACGCCTAATGTGGTACTTGGAGCATAACAACTTGCTTTCTAATGATCAGTGTGGGTTTCGCCAAAATCGGATCAACTGTCGACCATCTTGTCAGGTTAGAGTCTATTGTGCAGAACGCATTCCTCCGGAATGAACATGTTCTTACTGTGTTCTTCGATTTAGAAAAGGCCTATGATACCACCTGGAGATATGGCATATTA
Organism: Lepisma saccharinum; assembly: GCA_022664845.1. Lineage (NCBI taxonomy): Eukaryota > Metazoa > Arthropoda > Insecta > Zygentoma > Lepismatidae > Lepisma > Lepisma saccharinum. The sequence goes on along the minus strand of JAGDQP010025240.1, from coordinate 6,039 downwards.
CGCCAGCTTCATGACTGGGGCATTAGGGTTATTTACAGGAGAATGGCGTACCTCAAGGGAGTGTGCTGAGCGTAACACTGTTCGCTATTGCAGTGAATAGTGTTATGGCTTGTATTCGCCCTCCTGTGCAAGGTCTTTTATATGTCGACGACTTAACGATTGTCTGTAAATCTGCGAATATCAACCTCGCCGCCCGGCAGATCCAGTTGACCCTTAACCGCCTTGTTGACTGGTCACACCAGACTGGCTTTCGTTTTTCTCCAACGAAGACAGTCTGTGTACACTTCTGCCGCAAACGAAATTGTTTAGTTGACCCAGATCTCTTTCTTGGAGACAGACAAATCCAGTTCGTCGAGGAGGTACGATACCTCGGGCTATTATTTGATACAAAGTTAAATTGGCGTAGTCACCTTCGCCAAATTAAAATATCCTGTACCAGAGCTCTGAATTTGTTACGTGTTTTAAGTCATCCCACTTGGGGTACTGATCGTACAACTTTGTTGCGCCTTTATCGCGCACTCATTTTATCTAAGCTTAATTATGGTTGTCACGCTTATTCCTCTGCACGATTTTCAGCCTTACATATGCTAGATAGTGTTCATCATACTGGAATTCGACTCTCCACTGGCGCGTATCGCACAAGTCCTGGCACGTCTTTGTGTTGATGCCGCCGAGCCTCCGCTCGAGATCCATCGGATGTACCATGTGCTGAGTTACTTTTCCAAGATCTCATCTTTAGTTGGACATCCTGCACATAATGTCGTTATCAACCCAGTACAGCGGGGACTTTATGAACGCCGTGGTCACGCCACCCGACCACTTGGCATTCGAGCGTCTGAGTTGTTGATGAATCTGGATGCAGATCGTCCAACTGTCTGTCGTGTCCGTTTGTCTCCGTCCTCCGTGGACACTAGTTCGCCCGCGGACTGATATCTCATTGTCAATTTGCAAGAAATCGGAGACATCTATGATTGAGTTCCAGCAGCGTTTTCGTGAAATGCAGAGTCAGTACCCGAATTTTATCTCTGTTTTTACCGATGGGTCCAAATCAGAAGAATCTGTTGGATGTGCGTTTGTTATAAATGGGGAAGCCCACCAATTTTGTGTTAATCCCAAAGCTAGTATTTTTGCTGCAGAACTATATGCCATTTTAAAAGCTTTGGATTTTATTCTCGTTCGTGGTGTCAACCGCATCCTTGTGTGTACAGATTCCCTCAGTGTTGTTCAAAACCTCGAGAATATGTATTCTAAGCATCCGCTCGTGCAAGATATCCTATGTAAGACACACGCCATCTGCTCTGCCGGTGGTGAGGTTGTCTTTTCCTGGATACCAAGTCATGTTGGTATCCATGGTAATGTATTGGCGGATGAAGCAGCTCGTGAGGCCTCCTTAGGAGCTAACATTGATATTCAGCATGTTCCATTTCAGGACATGATGGTATATTATAGGCAAGTTACACGGAATGAATGGCAGCGATGATGGGATGACGTTGCTGTTAATAAATTGAAACAAATCAAGGTAACCGTTGCTCCATGGAAATCATCTTGCCGAGATAGTAGGCTTGAAGAAGTACTTTTGTGTCGCCTACGTATAGACCACAGTCGCCTGACACACGGATATCTGTTGCGAAGATTGGACCCATCGCACTGTAATTACTGCAATGTAGTTTTAAGTATTCGTCACGTCCTTTTAGATTGTCCCGGATATAATCATCTCAGACAACGTTATAACATCCCCAATGACATGGCGTCATTGTTAGGGGATGAACCAGGTATGTTGCGGCGAGTTTTTATGTATGTTAATGCAACAGGTCTATCTCCGTCTCCTTGAGATGATTATGTCCCTTAGCTGTTAAGTTTTATGTAGTAGTATTTTATTTTTGTGAGGCCCATTTACAGGCTTCACGTTTTTAACTTTTGCTAAAGACCCTATACATCTTTAGTTTTTACCACTACTTTCTTTTTCTGAGGATTCTTTCCTTGAGGTTTTATTTTATTTTATTATTTTAGTTAACAGCTATTTTTAGACGTGACAATGATAAGGGGCTTCCCCCGTATCGGGACGGGCGTAAGCCATAGTGCTGTTACCGCCCATACAATTAATTTTATCTTTCTTTCGAGAGCAAGGGAAGCCAATTTGATTGAGTGGTGTGCAAATTGGCCTGCTGTCGATTCAATCTTCGAAGATTGTTTTAGTTTAATCCAGCGTATAGAATTGTGACATTACAATCTTTATCCTCCGTTTACATAGTCAGGGCAGATAATGAATTTTGATTTTGAGGAAATAGGTTATCCGAATTGTCAGACCTGTTCCTCTTTCCTTCTCCAAATTCTGAGACCTAACGTGAACGACACTACGCTTTCAAACATACAGTGATGTATCCTCCGTTACTTTTGTTCAAAAATAAAGGATACAATAATGTCAGGGAGGATACAATGATTCGATTTAAACCAGCAAAATGGGAATTCAGAAAAACAAGAACACTGTAGTCAGAAACTTAGAATAGTTTGAAACCTGTAACAGCACCTAAATGTGCTATGAAATCTACAATATCCAATTTTTCTCACAAACATGTCAATGGCCTTCCTTGTTTTATGGGACATTTGCATTTGCTATGAGGTTTGTTTTTAAAGCTTCTTTTATATTTTCATTTCTAACATGTTTTCTTTGTTTTGAGACAATCATGGCAAAAATAGAAAGGAAAACGTCAAAGAAAGAATGAGAAGGTATAGGGATAAGTCGAAACACGATCCCGAGAGGTATGAGGAAGCAACACGGAAAGAACGAGAGCGATATAAGAATTGGGTAAGGAAAGGGAAAATAAAAACGCCTAAAAGCAAAATGTCAAAGAGAAAGACAAAATCTACGGAGGAAATGGCGAGTGAAGACTAGAAAGAGAAAAAATAAAATTGTAACAAGAAGTTCGGAGACGACTTCAAGAAAATTCACCACCGGGAAAAGTCCTGAAAATGGAACGTTTCTAAATGAACGTTTGTAGGAGAATGACCCATAT
>JAGDQP010025239.1:0-27108 GCA_022664845.1 Lepisma saccharinum | reverse complement strand
AAAAAAAAACGTCTCGTTTATTTAACTTTCATAGTACATTGCGTTTATTTATACGATTGGGACCATTTATTTTTCTTAACCTACTTACGGACAACACAGTTAAAATCAGATCCATGCCTGAGGCGGGATTCGAACCCGCAATTCTGGAGTCGTTAGACTACCGCACTAGCCCGCACGACCACCTGGATCTGCACCCACTCGGCCACGAAGGTCAGTTAACGATTTATACATCAGTCGTTGAATTTACAGTGGAGGCTGTATTCCTTTGCGTTTAAGTGGAAGACGTATCTCTTCTTTAAATTTGTGGAAAGGGACTAATAACTATATTCTTGCTATAATATAATATGAAGAAGCCTGTTACCTATTTTGAAATATACCATTCTATTTATAACCGATTAAGTAGATAAGGTTTTATATTTTTTATTTTATTTACATGAATAACACCAGTTTGGGACATAATTTTTTTATATTAATATTTTAGAAGAGCAGGGTAAACGGATTTATTTATATGTATGTATTTATTTTTATTATGAGAAGGAAGCTAAAATTTATCAAGCGATTTTTGTGGATGAATGGTTAAGGCATTGACTTGGTCAGTGTGAGGTTGCGTGTTCAAATCCCCTCTAAGTTAATACTTTTTTCTTTAAAATATTTTTATATATGGATAATTATTATCATTAATTAAATTTCCTTCAGTCGTAAATTATCTTAAATTAGTGACCGTGTGATAGTATATCTTTACTTACAACTTCATGTCTCGTCTTTACTGTTATATGACTTGAATTATTTATTTTTCTATACACTGTTCAGGTTTGGAAATGGAAAGTACTAGATAGAAAATAGTTTGAAAACAATATTTGATTATTCATACGTAAATTCAAGGAGAGTAACTAATTGAAACGCTAGTTTAGTTTTCAATACTACATATTCCACCTAAATAAAAAGTAACATAACATATACTATAAATAGAAAGACAAGAAAATAACATGTATGAGGAAGCATCTCTTAGTATATTCATTTCTGGATGAAGACAGAAAATTCTGAATACGAAGTTAGCTTTCGAATAGAGGAGCTACTGGCTTTCGGTATTACATTAATATATAATTAGAACATTTCTTAATATAGAGTTTAAAGATAATTTAGAACAGACAGATCATAAGAATATAGTGACAAAGAAAACCACTCGCAAAATGTATATCACTTCTTTCATGAGTAGAATTCCTGCGTCATTCTTCCCTTTACAAAGAAGGGTGTTTTGTACTGATATAACTTATTTTGTAAGGTTGTATATTAAAAAAGTGCATAGTCTTCATGAAAACGATGCCTTCTCCTTACCAGAAAGAAATAATGATTTTCATAAACAGCAGTCAAAGCAGAATGAGGAATAAAAGAAAAAAAAGTAAAACGAATACCTGAACTCTCCATCAGATTGTAGATATTTTTCTAATTACGTGACATAGGTTTAATGTCGTTCAGTTGTTACGTAAGCATAAAATGAGCAGCCATTTTCTGGAAGACTGACGTTTTAAAGGTGAGCTAACTTCCGTGAAATTGTTCCTGTGAAAGTATAGTATGATACGCTCTCAAGTCTGTTTGTTCACTGACGTGTTTATTCGAGAAAATACCCTTAAATTGCTTAAAATAAAGATAATTAGCTATTTACAAAGTTGTTTATAAACATTCTCTTTTTTCTTCTTTACAGAGCTGTGATCACCGTGTGAAGTCCTTAGTTGAAAACGTTTTAAAATTAAACATTATGTAAATTGTTAAATCGAGATTCATTTTACTTAAAACAAATATATTCATATTCATGTATAAGATCTGTCTGTTCTAAATAATCTTTAAACTCTATATTAAGTTATGTTTTAATTATATGCGTATATAATACCGAAAGCCTGTAGCTCATTTATTGGGAAGCTGACTTCGTATTCAGAAGCTTCTGTCTTTCATCTAACAATGAATATACTACGAGATGTTTCCTCATACATGTTATCTTCTAGTTTTTCTATTTACAGTGTACGTTATGTTACTTTTAATTTAGGTGGAACATGTAATATTGAAAAATAAACTAGCATTTCAATTAGCTACTTTCCTTGAATTCACGTTAGAATATTTAAATATTGTATTCAACCTATTTTCTAACTAGCACATTTAATTTTTTAACCTTAACAATATATAGAAAAATAAATAATTCAAGTCATATAATAGTAAAAACAAGACATGAAGTTGTAAGTAAAGATATACTATCACACGGTCACAAATTTAAGATAATTTACGACGAAAGGCAATTTAATTAATAATAATAATTATCGACATATAGAAATATATTTTAAGAAAAAAAGTATTAACTTCGACGGGGTTTGAACACGCAACCTCCCACTGAACAAATCAATGCCTTAACCAATCATCCACAAAGTTCACTTGATAAATTTTAGCTTCCTTCTCATAATAAAAATAAATACATACATATAAATAAATCCGTTTACCCTGCTCTTCTAAAATATTAATATAAAAAAGATATTTCTCAAGCTGGTGTCATTCATGTAAATAAAAAAAATATAAAACCTTATCTACTTAATCGGTTATACATAGAATTGTAAACTTTAAAGTAAATAACAGGCTTCTTCATATTTTACTATAGCAAGAAAATAGTTATTAGTCCTTTTCCAGAAATTTAAAGAAGAGATACGTCTTCCACCTAAATGCAAAGGAATATAGCCTCCACTGTAAATTCAATGACTAATATACAAATCATTAACTGACCTTCGTGGCCGAGTGGACGGATTCTCGCGCTAGGTTTCGAGTGTTCTGTGTCTGAACTTTCTGAGTGCTTTGAACTACGTTAGCAAGATTGGATTTTGTGTTTAAATTCTTTATTGCGTAAGTACTTGATTGTCCGACTTACAGTATGTTTCGTTCTATTAGACAAAATACAGTGAAATTTTCGTTCGACAAATCCACTCGTCACGTTCGACCCACAGCAACAGAGGTTCATATTTGGTTGGCTGATATAGTTAACAAACATAGATCAAATTGATGGTATTCAGTTAAACATACCGGAATATTGTATTTATGTGAAATTTAGCTCCCTCGGCACTTATGAACGATTTTTGCGTGATACACCAGAGGAATTGCCTTTCGTTCACAATGATGGAACGCAAAGCATGGTTCAAATTATGAGTGCAAGTGACGACACCACTCGTGTACGGATCTTAGACCTTCCTATCGAAATGGACATGGCAGCAGTACGTGCTGCTTTAAGTAAATATGGTCACGTAAAGAAACTTGAGAATGAACTTTGGTCAAATAAATTTAAATTTCCAGTGTTAAATGGTGTAAAGGTTTGTCATATGGACTTGAAAGCTCATATACCCTCCAAACTGAACATTCATAATTTCTGGGCTACTATTATTTACACTGGGCAGCCAGCTACGTGTTTTGCGTGTGGTCTATCAGATCATCAAATTAGTGCTTGTCCGACACGACGTAATCGCAACGTATCAAACACGGGGGCCTATAGTATTAAACATGTCCAATTTGGTTAATGGAAGATTGCCCACAACACCACGATATGAAGACACATCCTCTACCGTTAATTCGGGCAACAAGGCTGAACAAAACGAACATTATCCGAAAGGTCCTTTTCAATGCGGCAGCAGTGATAGGGAAAATTATGTGAGTGCCCCCACCTTAACTGTTCCCAATATTCATGACACCAGTGAATTTCCAGGATTGGCAACACCGGATTTGCATCAGTTGAACAAGAAAACAAGTGATGGTGATAATGAACCGATACTCCCTGCCCCCGTTAGTGAAACCAACCACCACACGAATTTACAACGCAAGTGCAAATGACATAGCTGAACCAGTCAATGCTGAGTCATCGTACCCCAGGAACTCAGCACACACAAACAGCCAGGTTGAAAATGCAAGCACAGATGTGACCATGGAAAGTGTGACGTCACAAGCTAAAAGTAGTGAAGATAAAACAACCCCCCCAGCACTCATGTTTGTGTCAGAACAAAGTGGAATTATAGAAGTTAACAAGGGTAAAAAAAGAAGAACATTAGAAAAACAAGAACAACTGCAACCTTCATGGTTTAGTAACATTACGGATTCAGGTGTTAAACAAGTAGTAGAATCAGGCTGTTTTATTTCAAGTACGATACCTCATCCACAGATAGCTCAAGCATTCGATGATAACACATAATGTGTGTTTTGTTGTACATTGACGTTCTAGACACCCAATCATATCATTACTAGTTAAAACTCTTTTGTTGAGTTCTTCTATCATTAACAGTATTAAGAAATGTCCATACTATATGTTCTATTTTTTTCTACTATTCTCTTTTTTCGTATGAAATGCAAGTTAACGTAAGGAGAGTGGTATCATTAAATATAAATGGTATATACAGTAGTTATAAAAAACAACTCTTACGTAACTTTTTACACACAAATGACCTGGACATATGCCATTTTCAAGAAGTGGTCTTTACAGGCTTCAGTTTCTTAGAGAACTATAATTTCTATGTAAATATTGGTACGCTCGGAAGAGGCACCGCAAATGTTGTGAAAAAGGGTATTAATATTACAAATACATACCGTTTAATTTCTGGTGGTGGCATTAGTATTAGAAGTGACAATATTTTGTATGTAAACATTTACAGTCCGTCAGGTTTTATGCACACAGCAGATAGAGAACAGTTTTTTAACGACGAAATAGTTGAAATAATATCAATTCACAATCCATAAATGGTTGTATCGGGTGACTTTAATTCTATTCTTCGAAAAGAAGACAGCACTGGGTATTTCAACAAATGTTATACGCTTGAACGGTTTGTGCAACAGTTCAACTTGCAGGATGTGTGGATAAATAAGCGTAGAGATATTATCTATACTTATGTTACGTCAACAGTGCAGAGTCGCATAGATCGACATTATATTAGTAAGGTATTATTCTCTCATGTTAATAGTATTAATGTGGTGTATGCTTCATTTACGGATCATGCCGGTATTCATATGTCTCTGCAACTTCCAAACCTAATAGGCTTAACAGTTGGTAGGTCATTTTGGAAACTGAATAAAGATCTATTGTATGTTGACGATATTAAACAAATGTTCAAACAAAAATGGAAATATTGGTGTCGACAACAATGTCATTACCGGCGACTAAATGATTGGTGGGTAAAATATGCTAAAATTAAAATAAGATCCTTTTTTCAATGGATGGGAGCAGAGCGTAGACGGGAACTGAGAGACACTATCGAACTGTTGTATAGTACCTTAAACAATCTCTGGAATAAACCTTCAACAGCATCCAACTATATGTATATACAAAGGATCAAAGCAAAGTTAATGCGTAAATAAACAGAGTACTTGGATAGTTATACACGAAAGTTTATACCAAACAATCTATTAAGCAATGAAAAACTTACATTTATCATACGCAAGCCAAAAAAGAAAGAAAAATAATTATATTGAAAATTTAGTGCTTGATAATAATGTAATTAGTGACGTAAAGGAAATAATCAATCATTGTAAATCTCACTATTCAAAACTTTTTACAGAAAATAAGGTTGATAAAAAAGATTGGTGCGAACTTTTTGCAAACCTTCCATCCACAGTTACGGATAGAGAGAACCAAGAATTAATCTCAACCGTAAAAAAATCGGATGTTTATAACGTCCTAATATCTACCAAAAAGTACAATAGTCCTGGCAAAGACGGTCTTTTATATGCATTTTATCATGAATATTGGGATATTATAGGTGATGTATTTACTAGTATTGTTAATGAAATTATGCAACATGGAAATATTTTACAAAATGAAGGTGTTATTATTTTAATACCAAAAAAAGTAATGCAGGAGGTATTTCAAACTTTCGACCCATCACATTGCTCAATACGGATTTAAAATTGATTTCTAAAATCTATCAAGTCAGAATGATGAAAGTGTTGGGAAATATCCTAGGTGAAAAACAAGCCGCATTATCAAAAGAGAAAAATATCTATTATACTTTAAGTAGTATCAGAGATATCATAGCATATTTTAAATTTAAGCAACTCCCTGCTTGTTTAACTTCAATTGATTTTAGAAATGCTTTTGATTTAGTTGAGTATGAATTCTTGTATGCAGTCTTGGCAGCTTATAATTTCCATCCACATTTTATTAATAGCATAAAAAGCCTGTATCATAACGCAACGTCTCAGCTACAGATAAATGGCCATTTAAGTACTCCCTTTAACATAACGCGAGGTATTCGCCAAGGATGCTGTCTCTCAACCTTATTATTTGGTCTTGCTTTAGAACCCCTACTACAAACTTTAAGTACGTATAATGACCCGCAATTACATGACTTCAAAAATCTATCAGTGTTTGCATTCGCTGATGATGTAACACTTACCTTTACTACGAGAAAACAACTGGAACATGCAGACAAAACACTCAACCAATATTGTGCAGCCAGTGGCGCTCAAGTCAACAGCACCAAATCAAAATCGTTGCAGTTTAATAATTGGCAATTCTTTGATACGAATTATGTATTTTCCCATTTTAGTAGTGTAACAGAACTCAAAATATTAGGCATTACTTTCACGAGTAATGAACAGGAACAAGCTGATGCAATCTGGAAACCAATTCTAAACAAAATAAGACATGCATGTAGTGAACAAGTCCATAGAAAACTGAATATAATACAAAGGGTATGCTTACATATGTTCTCAACTCTGGTATGTAACCCAAATATATTTTCTCCCAGAAATCTATGCACAAAAATTTCAATCGGCTATTGGCTGGTTCATGTGGTCTGGGTGTTATTTCAGAGTGTCTAAAGAAGTACTAATGTTACCAGAAAATCTAGGTAGTCTAAATGCGATTAATATACGCCTAAAATGTAAAGCACTGTTCCTCGTTAGAGGATACAAACTTTTCCATATGAGGGACTCCTATACAAGTCAATGGTTAACATGTTGGACTCAAACTCTACCTTCTGCGAATCCACCCAATTATGGGCTTTTAAAATACAGTCCTGAGTATGTATCGAAATTTGTCATGGATTGGAGTTACATATTTAATGATAATGAAAATGTCTATATGTCACCAAAGTGTATGTATTTATATCTGATGCAACCCAATTTTCTGAAAACAACAATCAGAATAACAGGTAAATATCCTTTACAAGATTGGCACAAGATCTGGAAAAATATCCACAGTAAATTCCTGTCTACAGAAGTACGTAGTTTATGGTTTACAATTGTTCACGATTTAATTCCTACTAATAAAAGATTACATGATATACAACGTAGCAATAATAATCTTTGTAACACATGTGGTAAAATCGATACAATCATACACAGATATACAGAGTGTTCACAAGTTCAAACCATTTGGTTAACTTTTGTAAACATTTTAAGTAAAATATGTCGAAAACCGACATACTATTTCCATCCAAATATTGTTATCCGTCCAGACTTTTCATGGTATCCAAATGCGAAAAACAATTCAGTGATATGGTTGCTAGCAAGCACTATTGAATACGTGCAAATGCCTGGAACGTTGCTACTCGTTGAAGACAACATTGATTTTCTACGTAGAGCAAAATGGAAATTATTTAACAAAACAGATGGGAACAAAATCTTTGCCACTTCCTAACAGTTCTAACAGATAGAACCTAATATTCCATCACGAATTTGTAAAATATTGTAACTACTGTATATATAAAATGTATTGAATGATGTAAAGAAAAATGTATTGCAAGAAAAACAAGAAATAAAAAAGTTAAAAAAAAAGTGGATAAGACTTCGGCTTCCAGAGTGAGAGTTCGCGAGATCGAGTACTAGCCAAATCATTATATTTTTCTTTCAAATATAATTTTATGGTGATATTTTACTTTTGTTACTATAATCACTTTTACATTTTTAAGTTATCGTAAAATTAGTCCACGCCTCTTAGCTTTCTGCTCAATAGATTGAGTGTCCTAATAAAAATAAAATTACGCAAACGCTAAAATGATTATAATTCCATCTTTTAATAACGTTTAATAAAACAATTATTAAAATTTCCATGTAACATGAGTAATTGTGTCCGAGGATAACCAAAAGTAATCTTAAAGTGTTCACGTAATCCTATAACATACTTTAAAGACATTCGTCTCCTAAAACAATTATTTTCTATTACAATAGAGGACAACTAACTGAGGCGGTCAGTATTAACAGGAAAGAAGTTTTTACATACCATTTCTCTTTCCAGTGCACATACTTTAAGATATTTTGATCTCTTCAACTAATGCATGACCTCGAAATATGTTAAGGTTTAACAGTAATAAGTTAGTTTTCGCTGATCACATGCCGTCTAAAGACGAAATGTATATAATAGACAGTATCTATGAAAATGAAACGTACCACTAAGTAAAAATAGAAAAAATAAGTTGAAAAGATATGAGCACATTTCAACTAATAACAAATAGGATGATTAAAAAATCTAGACATTTTGGTAATTAAATAATTTCATGAATTTTTTTAGATAAAATATTTATCGCATTTAATAATAAAAATAATGCCATTTGAGAATACATACAGTATAATTTATTTTTTTAAGATGACCTCTTGCAGGTGAACTCCTCTACGCAAACATTCCTGCAGTCTCTTCGTTACATTGTTCATCTCTGACGTAACATCTCATCTGGAATTTCTGCAATTGCTGCTGCTCGGATTTTGGCTCTTAAGTCTTCCATTGTAGCAGGTCGACTAAGGAACACTTTGCTTTTAAGATGACCCCACAAAAAAATGGGGATCTGGGATGCAATTTAATGTCACAATTTTTCGAAATTACACGTTCCCCAAAATTTGGTGTACAGCAGCCACCGATATTCGTGCTGTGTGGGACGTTGATCCATCTTGTTGAAACCAGGCTCTCTCAATAACGTGTGGAAATCCCTGTAGTTGCTGCACAACAAAGGTTTCGAGCATCGCGACGCACCAATTCGATGTGACTGTAATCGAATGCCCACTCTCGTCGTCAAAAAATAAGGGCCCATCACACCGTATGATGACATAGCACATCACACAGTAACTTTGTTAGTGTGCAATGAACGATTGAAGATGACCTCTCTTGTGCCCAATACCTAAAATATTGTTGGTTAACAAATGTTTGCGTAGAGGAGGAGCTGACCTGCAAGAGGTCATCTTCAAAAAATAAATTATACTCTATGTATTCTCAAACGGCATAATTTTTGCTATTAAATGCGATAAATAATTTAATTTTTTTCATAAAATTATTTATCTTTCAAAATTTCCCGTTATTTTACTCACTCTGTACATATAGTCAGCAATGGAAAAAAACACTATACTCTTTAAACAGAAGCATAAAGCTATTATGTGAAAATGTAGGTCAAATAGTATTACAATCTCTCCTTTTCCTTCATCAGTACACACTAATATATCACATTATATTTTTTCTCTTTCTCACTCTTTCTCTTTCTTATCTGAACTTCTTTTAAATGTAAGTACACTTTATTTTCATTTATGATTAAACCATTTTCCCTTCCTCTATACATTTAAATCAATAAAAGTGTAAATTTTCATAAATCTCGTACTCATAACTTGCGATCATATCAGTAAATATTATGATCTAATCAAATTAAATTTAGACTAATTAAAACGATTAATTTATCCCAAAGATCGAAGATAAAACATCCTTAACTGTAACTACAGCAACCAGGGCCCATTTTTCTAACTCGTCTTCGGAGCCCACTGGAAATCTCTCAGCACCGACAGGATAGGACGGCCTAGGAGCTAAGTGGGCGGTTCCTTAGAAAGAGCGAGTAGCGGCTGATATGGTAAAATTATTTAATTCATTTCGGGATTTACCAATAGTAGTAGGTGTTTTTTTTACGTCCATTGGTATATTATTAAAAAAGAAAAGTAAACAAATAGCACCCAGTAATAATTTAAGGCTGATACACATGCAAAACATAGATTCTAAGTTATTTCTTAAATGTTTAGCAAATAGAATACGATCTGTTTTGAAATATATATTACATAAATGTCAAAGCGGTGTAAGTGGATCATGATTTTTGTACTATTATCATGTAGTATTATCATGTACTATTATCAAATGACACAAGTTGATGTAAGAAGCGTTTTTCAACGCCCTATATTTAGATATTTCCCGCGGGCTAGTCGGAAATTCTTAACATGGATATCAGCTCAAACTTTAGACTTTGTCAAAAGAAATAAAGCAAGTAGTGACGTTCAGTGGTATATTGATTGCTTGAAACTAACCTTTAATCAAATACCGATAAGGAGAAGAAACAAGAACTATGCAAATTATGATAAGGCAGTATATTAATAAAGTTGTTATATTTGTATCAGTACTTCCTTAGGAGAGATTTGTAAAGTGTTATGTATTATTTTGTTACTATAGAATAAATAATTTAAAAAAAACTGGATATGACCTCATAAGTAAGAGGTCGTAGGTTCAAGTCCCGTTCAAGCGAATACTTTTTCTTTAAATATATTTTATATGGTCATATTTATTACTATTTCCCTTATACATTTTTCAAAAATGTTTACACTAAAATACTAACCAAACAGTACTCTATACCCTACCCAACTCTGTGGAAATAAGTGTTTAACCCATATAATAAAATTCCTCAAATGCACGGTAATTATCTAAAGGGGCATTTGTAATACGGTATATCAAACCATAAATCAAACGAATTATTTAAAACAAAAGTGGTCCTAAAGAGTTTAAATGGATAAAATATTACACATTCCACCTAAATAAATAGTAACATATTATACACTGTAAATACAATGAGAGAGGTGTTATTTCCAACTGATCATCGTGGTCGAGTGGTAAAGATTTCTACTTCTTAAGTGATAGGTCCCAGGTTCGAGCTCCATCCCATCAATACTATTTTAAAATATATTTTTATATCTTCATATTTATTATTATTAATAAATGTACTTTACTTTTTTTACAAATTATCTTAAATTAGTAAGCGTGCATCAATGTATCTATGATTCTCATCTCTCTGTATAAACAATTGCGTGCTCACAAAATAAAATCCAACAAACGTTCAATACCGGTAATTTACTAAAACAATAAAATAGTTAATTATACAGATTTAATATTACGTCTTCTCCTAAATCCAAAGCAATGCACCTCCACTGGAAATTCAACAGTTAGTCTCACATCCTTACACGAAAATCAAGCGCTAGCAGAATGTGCAAATAAATATATTAATTAGTTTTCACTTCTCATTTAATTTGCTGAGCACAAAGGAAGTTTTAATTAAAGGTATACTCTGATAACCTCTTCCTGTAACTAGTCGCAAGATATCTGCCAACTCTTATTAAAAATATGTAGTGTTCTTATCTATACTCACACTGCTCTCAAGTGATATCCTTTAATCATAGCGCTTACTACGTAATGGTACTAATTCAAATTAACACAAATCATTTGAAATTTCTTACGTTACTTATGTATTTATAGTTTGAAACATGTATAGAAGTTGTAATAATCTGAAAGTCAAGTAAGAACTCAAAGAAATTAAAATATTAATATGAAAAAGTAATTTCTCAACCTTCTCTAAATAAATAAATAAAACAAAACATAGAATATTCTCTAGTTAAAAGGTAATAAATAGATTCACTATCTTTTAAAGTAAATAATAATCATCTTCTAATCTTATTTCCAATGGCAAGAGAATGCGTATTAATACTTTTGCACAGAGATGAAAAGAAAATATCTAATTCACAAAATTTTCACTTAAACTTTTATACCATGGAAATATAATTTTAAAATTTTTAAACAGGGAAATAATGAATTCCAAATTTTTCATTAAGTAATTATTTCCGTAAAGCACATTCATATTATTTTCCTTTCATCTCTCATACACTATGCTTTTATCCAATAAAAGACTTTATTACAACTCCCAAACTACAGTTTTTATTATAACTTATTTAGTAGATCATAGCAAACGATGTGTTAACAGATTAGGGCGAGAAGAAGAACATATAATTTCTTACTTTCAATATTATGTGTTCCAGGAAAGGATAAAACCTCCAGTGTAAATAAAGTAGGTAAGGTTCCATTTGTTAGTGCGCTTTCGTGGCCAAGTGGTACACAGTTCCTGCCGGGCGTTTTTGGCGTGCGGTTGGGAAGTGAAGCGCTCCGTGTTGTGTGTTGGATGATAGCCAGTGGTTGTGACGTAGAGTACCCGTTATAGTGAATTTCGCTTAATAGTATTATGGCATATATGGAATCTAATACTATATCTAGGAAACATACCTTACAAATAGATTTAACTACGCTACCAGTGAAATTACGGTTAGAAAACTTGCAGGAAGCAATTCGTCATGACTTTGGTCTAATGGGCTATGAAATATTATCGATAGAACCCGACCGCTATTACAAAAATATTTTTGTTCGAGTAGCGAATTTAGACATAGCAAAATGCACATTAGAAAAGTGTCAAGGCAAATTAGTGTATGCATCTGATTATGAACGATTTGTATTACCAGTATCGATTGAAGACAATGTATCTACGATAGTGTAAGTTTGGGTTGCCCCCCTTGAGATTTGAGACCAGTAAATCAAGTTAACCTTTAGTGCTTACGTAACCGTAACGAGAGTAGTACAGATTCGATATCCTAAAAATATTTTTCCATACGCGGTTTATACTGGAAAGCGACTATTACATTTCTTAAAGGTGGACCGTACCATTCAGTTATTTTTTGACAATTAACAACTTTAAATTACAAACTCGTATCCAAGGACAACAGCTGCCCAGTGCTGCAAAGGTAATTGACAATTCGAATAAGTCTCAATCAAACGTAGGTCAAAATACCCAAGTAGTCCCGACATTCAATCCAGAACATTTTCTTACAGTGAACGAATCTCTTTCTCGCCCTTTGTCTGATAAAGAACTAGACAGTGGCAATCCTGTCACAGTTTCTGACGCCCAACTAGTCACTAGTGACCTTCAAGCTAATTAGCTGTTAGTACCGCCGACCGAACAAGCTGTTACTCCCGTGCTAACGGAAGATTCTATCCTTGTGCCTCCCGAGCAACATTTAACGATTCAATCAGTTCCAGTTTGTGAGTTGAATACGTCTGTGAATGTACTTCCACAGACAGATAATAGTCTTCCAGTCAGTGCTTCAATACATAATAGTAGTGTACCCCAGGAAGTGAACAAGGACAACAAACCGTTGTCGACGGCTCATACTCGCGTGTCAAAGGTGGTTGTTGCTAACCCTCTTTCAAGTCAAGTCAGTGCAGCAGTTCCCCCTCTCTGTTTCTGTTAGTGATCCGTCAACTGGCGAATCTTCTGTAGAGGATCCCAAGTCTCTTAGTGGTAAACGAGTGAAAAGTTGTAAATTTAATTATAAAGCGATTGATAAACAAGTGTTAGTGACAACAGCACTTGCGTCTAAAAAAGCAAAAATTAAGGCGAAAAATTCTGATCGCCCTACCAGATCACATAAAGAGGAATCAATCAACTGACGAGGCCAGCTTCCCAGAAACCAAACGAAACCAAGAAAATCAACAACGAAAAACAAAAACAAAATAGAAGTAAATAAGTTTTCCTATATACACGGACCACAGGTAGGTGTTATTAACTTTTTGTTTGTCTTTTCTGCACCTTAACATGAGAAGAGTGAAAATGACCTTCGTTCTATTGCATCTTGGGTGGATCATGGCAGGTCTTTTGATCAAAACTTCGTTGGGTCTGTGTTCTATGAATGTGACCCACGCATTGAATACTGAAAATGTTGACAGTTTCCGCCAGCGTCTATTAAATAAAACGATCCATGTGGCTGCAATACAAGAGTGTGCAAGTATGCAATGGACTGTTCCCTTTTATGAAACCATTTTCAATTATGATACTGAAATGAAAACGGGAACTGTATTGTTTATCAGACAGGACCTTGTTTATGACAATTGTTTTTACACCCCAGTGGACGTTTAACATCCGTAACAATACAACATTTAGCATTTATATGTAGTTATGCCCCTAGCGGCACTCATATGTATAATACTCGAGAGTTATTTTTTAGTATTAGCTCCTGAGATTAAAAATTTCATAATTATCATGTGATTATTATGGGTGAAATGAATGCGACGAGACACATTAAAGACAGCACTTCTGGTTCTAACATTAGTCCTACTCTTAAACGAATAGTACAAGAATGTCGACTTATAGACGTGTGGGAATATCAACATCCCACCACTATGGCAGCCACATGCTTTTATGCCCAGGGTTCCTCGCACATTGATGTAATATATGTTGATGAACGATTACGGGACAATATACAGAGTGTCCAATTAGAGTGGTTATCATTTTCGGATCATAAATGTTTAACTATGAAAATAAAGAGTGACGTTCAAACTCACCTTCATGTGTCTCCAGTATGGCGTTGTCGGGACTCCATTATGACCAACCAGGCTTATGAATATTTAATTGTTAATATGTGGAATTATTGTGTAACACAACGCCGATATCAACATAATTTACTAATTGGGTGGATCAGTTTTAAAAAAAGTTAAATATGAGACGATTGCTTTCTGTAAACAACAAGATGTGCAGCTTAAATTAGAACTTACGCATTACTATGGTCTGTTGGGTCAATATCGTCACAGTCAGTACTTACCACAATTAAAACACATTCAAAGTAAAATAAGACGGATTCATTCACAAATTAATAGTGATCGTCTTAATAAATCTAAATAAAACAGGTTCGTATATATGAGTCACCTATGTTTGTACATTCTATTACCGAGAGAAAACGAGCAAACAGACAATTCATACATAGTTTTACAACTGATGAGGGAGTTCGCATAACTGGCAATCAAATTTACCCGCCATCAGAGACCATTATATTTTTTTTTATAAAGTCCATCCTAGTAAAAGTAATTTCTTTTTGTATAGTGATATCGAGGGGCCAACGTTAACAGATGAACATAAAGCTATTTTATCGCAACCGTTTACTGTTAATGAACTTGAGCAGGCACTCGATCAAATGAATGTAAATGCTTCCCAAGACATTGATGGCCTGGGCGTGCATTTTTATCAAAAATTCAAACAGCTGTTACTACCGATGTTAACGGCCCTCTATAATCAGTTTTCACAGTCTCGTTTCCTTTGTATCGATTTTACACAGGCAATTGGTCTGCTCTTTTCAAAAAAAGAAAATTCCAAAAAAACTAATAATTTACCACTCATTTCGCTGATAAATGTTGACTGTAAATTATTATCCAAGGTAATCATGGTTCGTCTTAAACCATATATGACCTTATTATTAGATGAGAGCCAGGGTGGATTGGCACAAACCATTCCCACCCACGTTCTCTTAGCTAACTTGCGTGAATTAATTTAGACCTAATGCCCTTAATAAAGGTGGTAAAAAACGGTATGGCTGGAATACGTCTGAATAGCGTGGTAATCAAGGTTCTCGCTTATGTCGATGACGTCATCTGGTTAGCCCAAAATGTCCCAGAAATAAAACACATTTTAGCGGTGTTAAAATTATTTGCCCAGGTTTCTAACATTTCCATCAATCAAACTAAAACTAAAATTTTATTAATGGACCCTGCCCTTAATGCGATTTGGTAATATTACAGAATCACTTCAATTTTTGGGTATCTGGTGGGCCAATGCTATCCACAAAACCATTGCTTTAAATTCTCAAGCACTTATGCAAAAAAATTCAAATAGCGTGCAACAGTACAAACTGTGTTTTGACACTTTATTGACCCGCGCTCGTTTTATCAATGTGTTTATTGTCAGTCAATCTACTTATGTTCTGCAATTGTTTCCATTAACTCAAAAAAACATATGCTTCGATAGATACAAAACTCGGTGTATTTTTATGGCACAATGTTAAAATTCGAATTCATAGAAAAGCATGTCAACTCCCACTGACTTGTGGCGTCCTAAATCTTAAAGCTGTAAGAATACACTTAGAGGCCTTGTTACTCCATCGCACGATACAGTTATGCTGTCAATATCGCAATGAATTTGCCTCTCAAGTTATTTTAGTGGCTTGTCGTCGAACTGACCTGGAACTTCCATTGTATATTCTAAAATGGAAGAATCTGATGCCCTATCTTAATCAAGCTTTAATAGAAATGGCATATGCTACTGTGGCCAAAATACCAATTGACCAATGGTCAGTTAGAATCCTTATATCGCCACATTAAAAATTCAAAACCCTTACATATTCCGACTATTCAAACCACCCGCTAAACCATGGGAAGAGATATGGTACATCTGACTGAAGTGGTGGATTACCCTCATTTACATGATACAAGCTATCAGGTCATTCATCGTACCTGGCCGCATAAGGAAACATTGTATAACAGAGGCTCTAGTAGTGATAATAAATGTATGATGTGTGGCAAAGTAGAAGCACTACTTCATGTAATAATCGGTTGTCCGAATACGTCTCCCATTTGGCATCAATACTGTAAAATTGTTAATCGAACATTATGAGGCCATGTTTCGGCATCCTCGTTAGAGGACTTTATATACTATCCTGCATTTCAAGTGTTTCCCAAGGCAAAAAGGAGAATTCTCCTTTGGTTGACTTGCCACACTACTATTATTCTACTTACTAAGTCACATCTTACCGATGTAGCATTATATGTTATTTTGTTATCTAGTTTAATTAAACAAATATTCACAGACCAGAAATTAAAAAGATTTGCTTATTATGATCGTGCTCTGTATGTTTAATATGTTTATAGTTTCCTTTGATCTATGGTCATTTTTGATGATATGTTTAATTTTGTTCAAACGTTGCTTTGTAATGACATTTGAATATTAAATAAAAAAAAGTGTTTAGAACATCAGCTTTTAGAGTAAGAAGTTCCGTGTTCAAACCCCGCTCAAGCCAATACTATGCTCTTAAGAAAATACTTTTCTATTTTCTTTATATTTATTTCTTACTATTTTCTTTTACATTTCTCGTGAATTAAAGTGTTGTGGGAGTTCGCTGTTAGGAGGTGTTGAGCACGGTCACGCTTTTCTGTCCTCCGCTCGTGAACTTTTGTTTCCTTCGTCGTGGGTAACGTAATAAATTTTTCTCTTCGGATTTTGTGTGTGGTATATTTATCAAACTTATACTTGGTTCACATAGAATGAATCAACAAAAGTTAAGACATAAAGGTGAAAATAATATCCAGGTGGATTTTAGTGCCTTAGTAAAAAATCAAACGTGGCTGACATCCAAGAAGCTATATATGGACAATTTCAGTTACCTGACAACCAAGTAGAAGCTTTTGAATTGTGCCATTATCGCAAGCAATTATATGTGAAAGTTACTACAATAGACAGTACTTGATACTATAAAATTACAGCGGAGAATTAATACTTATTGCTGAAAATGTACGATATCTTATACCCGTAACAGAAGTTACGCCGGATTTGTATACTTACGTAATTTATTCGGTACCTCTTAAACTACCCGACAGTTACATTCAAAATATTTTAAACGAATACCGCTCATTTTTTTCTGTAAAGAAATGTTTTCACCGCCAAGTTCGATATGCATGCTACAATGGAAGACATTTAATTTCCTTTACTCAAATACGTAAACCGGTTCGAAGATACATCAAACTTTAATCTTTCAATCTGCAAATTTTGTCCACGGACAATATTCTAATCACTCCCGCTCTAATTTAATCTCAATCTGTTTGTTATACCTAATCGGGAAAACGAACCTCTACTGTCATTTAACTACACGAATTTTCCTACAGCTCAGCAAGCTCATAAGCGTAGACGTGATAGTGCGAGTGATTTCATTACATCAGAAGCGACTGAACTACAGGCATCCACGATTGGAAAACCAGAAACTGTGCTAAAAAGTGGAGCGGTTGACGTTGCGATTTCAGCTGAAATAACGACTGACAACAAGCTTGTTATTGTCGTAGAGGAAATCCATCCGGAACCGAAAAATGCTAAAACTTTGGAAAATCCAATTCCTATAAGCACGGATAACAACGGTGGAGTTTCACAATCGAACTCTCACGAAAATTTAGACGATGGTGTCATTGTTTTGTCTCCATCTTTAATTCCGTTCGAATCAGTGGAGGCACAGAAGTGTGAAGTCTACACAAAAGATCACAAGATATGGCATATAGACCTACTGAGGTAGTGAAAAGAACAAATACTCTTCGAGTGGAATTAGGACAATTGAAAACAAGATTACGTTTAGAACATTTACCTGAAGCAATTATAAGGAAGTTATATTTGAATCCTGAAGAAATCCTGTTAGCAGAGGCTGACGCATTTTACAAAGCTTGTTATATTAAACTGTTGTCCAAATAGGTAGCGGAGGGAGCTTTGAAGCTTAGTGAAAGAAAAGGACTTATATTTACGAAAACGAGCGAACCATATTACCGGTGTCATTAGACCTGAGTGAAACTACGGTAGTGGCTATTTGGAACTATCCCTTGTAGGTGTCTTATGAAGCAGTATTTAGGGTATTCAGTTAATATGATAATGTATCCCGAGTATCAAAGACATTTTTTGCTGTGACAGCAGTCTTACCAAACTTATACTCAGGAAAGTGCTTAATTCATTTTTTTTAAAAAATTGAAATCAGCTATTCCGCAGTATATGTCCTTCTTTAACTTTAAAATTCGAACACGTATCCAACGAACAAGTGCGAAGCAACGTCAAACTGTCTCTCTTCCTCAATTTGGTTCATCGGCGACAAGGTATCCTCCCACAAAGTATGTTTTTCTTTTATTTACTTCCAGGATGAGAAAGCAAACCATTAACACTAACAAGGGAAGAGTTATTTAGTTTTGCAAGAAAAGACAGCACTAACCTTTGAGAAAAAATTAATTTGTTAAGGGAATGAGGACTGACAGAACTGATAGAATCTAAAGATTTAAAAATTGTATTATGTAACTTAATACAACTCTTAAAATAAATGGCAACAGGTAAGACGAAATGCCCAAAGATATCTTGGCCGAACCAGGAGTGGTTGGAAAACAGTAACAGTTCTATCAACTGCTATTGACATTGATTTGTCAGAAAATCGTTACACTTAAACAAATGAGGGATGTTTTCAATCAACTTCACTATTGTAAAGATTTTTCCAACAGTGGACCTCTCTTTTTCATTTTTGGTTAAATCCTTGTCCGATTTTGTCCCCCTCCCCAACCAATAGCCCGCAATCCCCGAAGTATGTTCGCAAATTTGTAAAGCTCATATAACAGAAAACAGTCCATTTAATAATAGTTTTCTTCATTTTTATCTTTGTTCGCATTTTTAGGGGGCGTTGTAACGCCTCCCCCCTTGTCCCGTTTTCTTCCCCAACGAACTTGACCTGTCCTTTGAGCAAATAAACAGTATATGAAAGTTTCAAATTGGTTGACGCGTTCGGCAATTATATTGTGAGACACACAGACACACACACAGAGACAGACAACACAAATACTAATTGAGTCAACTAGGACACCTCACTACGCTCGGTCATTAGTTCATCGATTTCGTTTCTTAGGAAGAAAGAAATTGAAATATTTATGACAATCTGTTACATCACTGCTCTCAGAGTTAGAAGTCAAAATCAGCTAAAAAGAAGAAAGTATTACTAGTATAAAGGTTCTTCTAACAGTAGACCTCGCGATAAACATGTGAAAGTTTCATTCGAATTCGTCAGCAGTTATTTCTAGAGCACTCCATTCTCGTTTGCTGGCGGCGTCTTTGTCCGATTTTGCCCAGAATCCAGAATCCTCGAGCAGAACTAATAGCTCAGAATCCTCGAAGTATGTTTTTCTCCAGCCTTTCTGAACAACAATAGGTTTTCCATATACGTTGAATAAAAGTGATTTAAGTGCTTTAATATGTAAAATAAAGAAATGCAAGTCTCTCGGTATTATAGATTTTAACAACAATCATTTGAAACAATGACGTGTGTTTTATTTTTAATGGCCCAGGGCAGCAAATTTCGGAAGTGTCAGTGAGAATTTTTTTCCAGTAAATTTTCTTCAGGAGCAATCGTCTCTCTAGTCGCAGTAACTAAAGTGTTTTCTTTTTCTTATTTCAAAAACATTCAGAGGTGGTCAGTTTACACCAAGTACCTGAGTTGAGATGGAATGCCTCAAGAATTGCAGCTGATATATCTAAAGTTGGCATCTGTGGTTTGTTACTTAGTTCGAGTGTGAAACAAAATCTGTAAATTAAAATTTCAAATAGTACCATAAAATCACTACGTCTTACTGTTACTCGAAGCACTGTTAACATCTCATCCTTGTATTCACTTGGTGAATATTCTAGTACTGCCAGCATTTGTACGTCGGAGAACACTCAACCCGCATCTATGCGTGTATCCACCGGGGCAAATTATGGGCCAATTCCATCTGCCCGAAGCTCCAGCGTTACAGGTTGAAATTTGTGTAGATAGTTTAATCGAAACAAAGAGAAATTTAAAAGTGCACAGGCGCGTAGTATAATTTGTATACTTCTAACTACAGTTTGAGAAGCTTAGTCAACAAATAAAGTTCGTTGTTTCGTAATCATAAAAGAAAAGTAGAATCGATGTTCATACCCATGCTATCTAGCGGAAGCTATCGAAATCGTCACTTTGCATTAATAAACGATTGTTATACAGCAATACAAATATTTATTTATATTTTTCTGGTCCCATTGCAAAGTTAAAATTAAAATCTAACCTTGTTCAAATTCACAACTCTGAGTGATCAGTTGTTTCCTCAGAAACCTTGCAGAAATATTTTATGGGATAGAAGGTAAAACCCTGTTGAAAATGAGGTAAATCAGTGCAGGGGATGGGGGCTATGTCCCTTAAAGATTTTAAGTTCACCTTGATTTTACGATTTCGGCTGTATTTCTTAACAGAATCAAACTAAAATTAACGCACGAATATCATGGGATAAGAATTTGTTCGTTTTCGAAGATGGGCGAAATCAGAGGGGGTGGGGGTGGCTAGTCCCCACCTCTAAATGGATATTTAATTTACGCTATTGTCTTCATTTCTTCGCGGAATTAAACAAAAATCATTTTTTTTAGGGTGTCATGAAGTAATGAGATGACCAATAATTATTGAGAATGTAAAATGTGGCACGTTTTACACATAGCGATTCTTAACATACTGAAAATAAATTTCTTCAACTTCATTCTTTAATATATTTACAGTTTACCGAGCAAATTCCCACCGTCGACCTTCCTGTCTGTGATTTTCCAGGATTTCCTCTCATTGAATGGATCCAGTCAGGAATGGTCGAACACGACAAACTGTCTCTCTTTCTCATTTGGTTCATCGGCGACAAAGTGTATCTCCGACAAACTGTATCGCATTCCTGAGGAGGGACACTTTGACGGGGTCGAACGGGACAAACTGTCTCTCCTCCTTAATTTGGTTCATAGAAGATAAATTTTGTCGCCATTAAACTGTCTCTCAAAATCAGGTCCACTTTGTCGTAGAGACACTTTGACAGCGAGACACTTTGTCATCGTCCCTCAGTAGTAGATGAACAAGTTTTATTAACTTTTAAACCGGCTCTATGGCCTATAGAAATATATATAGCAGGCTGTGGTGGTTGCAGAGAGGTGCTATGGAGGTGGGGTATATGCTCCTGAACTATGGACGGCGTATATGTAATATTGGAGAAGATGTGTATTAATTAATGATTTTTTTTTAATTTTTTAATTTTACACGTCACCATTTTATTATTTATTAACGGGCGTGCAAGCGATAATAGGACACATCAGCGTTGCAGTGAAACTCGGTATCGCAGAAAACTGTCGAACACATGGTAATACAATACATTTAATGTAGTATATGGATATTTATGGGGGAGTCTAATTTATTTTTTGGGTGGGTAACATTATTTTTGACGGGGAATGCAATCGCCGTCATCGCGAAGCACACAATTGATACGTTTTGCACATAGAAGATTCCTGCTCAACTAAGCTTATTCAGTTACAGCTGCGATGAAAGATTGTATACCGTTATTTCTACTTAAGCGCTTTTGAGTGATGTATAATAAACCATATTTTCGACAGAAAGCCCCGTCCTTTTGAAGTGACATCTTGACGAGGTTTGTGTTTGAAAACAGATTGTATCATAGTTCAAGAATTACTGTTATAAATAAGCACTTAGTTGGAGAGATTTTATAAATATTTACTGGCGGTCAGCTTTCACCAGAAATGCATTTATTGATAGCGTTTGTCTGTCGGCACTTAAGATATTTTGAAAAATTGCTTTTGGCTTTACAATGGAATCTGAGATTTCTTTTTCTGACAGCGCGACGAAAGGTCTGGAACTATTAGAATTATATAAACACTTGAAACTGACCCTTTGGCTTTTATTAACTGTTCAGTTTTCTGTTGCGAAACCTTTGAATTTTGTTTTACGTTTAACTTGGACTTTCTGTTACAAGATTTGAGAAAAGTAAATAATTCTTAAAATTATATTTAATAGACCTTGAAGAAAATTTTTATATGACATCACATTTTAGTTAGGACAAATAAAAAACAAAGTTGGTAGAGTGAAAAATCCTAGATCATTATCAATTTTTATTGTCTTACGAATAATTTTGGAAATGAACGGCCGCGGGATTCAAACCCACCACTGAATTTTTTGCATTTTGATGATAGAACTGAACTTAGAACTTGACTAATTTAGATTCTGTTTTGTGAAAGTCTTTTAATAAAATTTGATATCACCGGCGAAAGAGGGATAAATTTTAATAAAATAGTTTTTATCTCTTTACATCACATTAATTTTCAAAACTCTTCATAACATGAAACGAATACTTTCCTACGAAAATACACAAATAGTTTGGTCATCAACGGAAGTGGAATTTGCTTGCCTATGGTTTGTTAATATAGACTGGTGGGAGTCATGATTCATGTTCTGTCCAAAGGCAGCTTTCGATCTGAAGTTTTAGATGAATCAATTGGGATTTAGCAGTGCCTTATATTACTTGTCTTAAGACTGAAAGCGAAAGGTTAACCCAGGTATCTGCATTGTTTAGAAATTAAATTATATTTTCAGTTACACCCTAATGTGTACGTTCTTAAACTTCTAAAAACCTGTTTTAGAATTACGAAGAATAGTTTAATACTCAATTTGATTGGAGAAGAGGTCTGTGGGAAGACAAGATTTTTAGCAAAGAAATGGTAATTTATAGATTTTTATATATATATTTCTTATACACTTGTTGGAAATTGATTTTAAATACTTGCTTCTTTGAAGAGAATGTGCAATTACTTTAAATTTTTAAATATTGATCAGTTCCAGGCACAAAACATTATTAAATTTTGATAGACACCCCTGAAACTGAAAATACGCATAGAATTCCTAGTAAAATTAGTTTCTAGTAAAATTGGATGCTTTGTCCAAAGGCAGCTTTTGAGCTGAAGGTATAGGTGAACCATCTGTGATGCAACAGTGGGTGCTATTACTTGTTTTGATTGAAATAGAAAAAATAACGTGGATACTTTTATTATTTGCGTTGCTCAGAAATATTAAATATATATTTTTTATGTAAATGCATGGGAAAAAGGTATATTTTGACTTCCCTTAGGAAGTCGACCAGAAATATCAAGCAGATTTTAATATTTAACTTTAATATGATAATTACTTGATTGAAATCCTTCTGAAGTGAACATTTTGACATGCTTTTTCAGAAAACATTTTAATTTTTAGCATTTTTTATTGAAACCCATTGTTGAATTGTATTATACGCCTTGAAATTAGCTGACAGTAATAGAAAAAATGAATTTAAAAGATTGGAATTTCTATTTAAAAACAGTAAGGTGAAGACATATTCGTATAAAGCATGGATATTATACACATTTCCATTTAAGAATATTATCATTTACTAGTGAAATAGATACTTTTAATAGTATGTGAAAACAGAGAACCTTAGCAACTTTAATTTTTTGATGCCTAATTACATTTGTGCTGTACTATGGACTTAAGTGACTGGTAAAATTATTTGAAGACATTTGGAGTTTGAATTAGATAAAATGTTTTTAGATAACTTTTACATTTGTTGAACTGTTGGCTATTTTGTTAAAAGGATATTACATGCTGCGAGCGAGGATTGAACTGATGACGTCAGCCACTAAAGACACATGCTGAGTTTTAATGAAGCGAGGAATATAATTTGTTTAATTTTTCTGCTGAAATATATAGTTTTAATTATATTTGTGTGCTTTTCTGTACACTGGCCGTTTACCTAGTAGGGTGAAATAATAACACTATGAATTGCACAAGGCAGCTTGAAATTTTGGCCAGTACACTGGAAACTTTATTGCAATCTTTCTATGCCTGGCGCTTTGAGGTGCACTGAGTATTTTATAAAATTGAATAGCAGAGCTTTCTGATATTACCAGTCATTTTGCGAAGATAAAGGGGTGAATCAAAGAATTGGCCACCCCTGAACCCTATTGAACTGAGGGATATATTTTCTTTTTAATTTTTTGTCGGAATATACACTTTGAATTTCATTGCGTACTTCTTATTTAGTTGTTCTTTACATATTACGCTGAAATAATATTAGTACAAATGGTTCGGCCCGAGTTGAAATGCCAGACAGGACACTGAAGACTTTATTAAAGTATTTTATTCCTCGCGCTTTGACGTGGAATCACCCTATTATGAAATTGAATATCATAGTGTAATTGATATTTTTGGACATCTTGGTAAGGTAATGCTGGTTGATCCTAGGACTGATCATCATAGCTAACTTTGTACTATACATAAAAAAATGTGTCTTCACATTTTCCATACGCTGTTTAAGATGTATCTATATTGCACACGGGATGGTTGTTTTTGCGAAATAAAAAAAGAGAATCTTAATTAAAACCGCTTTAGTTCACCCGATTGAAGAGAATAATTTAAGGCCTTTAGACAGTTTTTACTTAGCCCGGATATTGCTTGACAATACCACGAGATAACACTTTACAATTATGACGTATACAATGTTTAGCATATATTTAACAGAAATTTCATAAACTATCATTGGAAGGCTTTGTAGAAACTTGACAGAGATACTCATCTTCTTTTTTGTTCTTCAAATGGTTATAGATCAACATGGAACATCATTTGTATTATTTAGCATTCTTCTGCTTAATTAGGCATTCAATCGAGGCGGACTTTTGCTGTATTGCACCTACAGTACTTCAAGGAATAAGTTGTTTACACTTGTAATACTCGGGAACGTATTGTTTTCATGAAAACAAGTGCTAAGGAAATTGTCGATTGTAAAATGGTTTACAGTGCTTTCCTATAGTCTTTTATACGTACTGTTCACCTTTAAATTAAAATGTTCAGCTAGAAATATCCATTTCATAGATATGATTTAAAACTTGAACCTTCAAGTCACTGGATTACAGACCTTTGCTTAACAAGTAAACATGGAATCTTAACTTGCATAAACCTTATTTTATATACAAAAATTCAAATATATAAATAATTATATTTCAGGCAGGCCATAAGCTTTTATTTGCGGCTTTTGCACTAATTGGATAGAAGATTAACATAGAAGAGGAATAAAAACAACAGGCATGTACACAATTTAAGCTTACAATAATAATAATACTAGAAGTAATAGGAATAATAATAATAATAATAATAATTTTATATAATCACACCTAAACATCTTCAAGTAATAGAGTTTCAACCCAAACACAGGTGTCCGAGCATCAGCAGTTTGCTAGCACAATTGCTTGGAACGCCGATTGCAGCTAAATTAACGAGTGTTAACTGACAACGATAACTTTTTAGTACCGGGCGGAAATAAGCTAAACAACAATAATAATTGCAAATCATTTTGAACGATAAGGTTAAAATATTATGGTATGCAAATGAGATCAAAAATGAGAAGAGCTGGATTATATGTGAAATAATAATGATCAGATTATTTGGGGGTGCAAAACTTTATGTACTAGCATACATTTTTTAAATGTTAACAGATACAATCGTTCTTGTAAAGTGAAAATGTTGACAAAATCATTGAAGGTATAAATTATTATTACTATAAAAGAAATCAGATGTTTAATTTCGCATATTTCAACGATTTAATTTAATTATTATTGAAAATCTAACTTTTGGATTTGCAAGTTTCCTTGAAGTTTGTGACAATTGAAAGGCAAACTGATTTTTTAATTTTTTAATTTGCAGGTTTTATGGAAGTTTGTGAAAATTCAGAGGCAAACTGATTTTTAAACTTTTCTCTACCTCTGATGATAGAGTGGAAAATAGTGTTTGAATAATTTATTAAACAATAACTTTTCCATACTTTCTTTAAAACGGATGAAAGCGGTCAAAATACTGTATAGTTTCATGAAATTGAAAAATCGGCGTTGGGATATTCTCGGAATATAGAATGACTATCCTGACTTAAATCATTTATTTTTTATCATATTACTGCTTAAATCAATATTGTAGAGTGTGGATAACTGTGAAATAAGTAAAAAGAAATATTTTGAATGCGTTCTAAAGATATTTTTTAGAAAACACTTTAAGATTTTTCACTTGGCTTTTTTTACTCTAAATTCTATTGAAAATTGGTAAAGTCCGAAAGTGAGTATCTGTGGTTAGTTAATATAACTGTTACAATTCACTGTTAATTTTAGTTAAACTGTTATGAAAAATAATAGTTTCGAGTAAATTCTATTAACAAATGGAAAAGTGTGAAAATGAGTATCTGTGTTTCTTGCATGTAACTGTTGCATATCACTATAACTTTTCGATAAACTGTTATCAAAAATAATAGTTTCGAGTAACACTTAAAATTCGTATACAATAACTCACGTGATGTACTTTGTATTTTGCAGTCCATTACAAAAGTCTTAGAGTGAAATTCCTTACTGTACTAATAAGCATATGTTATAAGATTTTATTTTATTCATGGTAAATACTGAATCACTATATCTTCTCCAAACGTAATTACTTTTCTGCTGAAGTTGAAAATAATGAAAACAGATAATTTTAGAAAATAAAATTGGTAATAACAGCTACTACACAAAACAGGTTACACCTCCTGAATTAGTTGTCCAAATAAAAATACTTTACAAACTGCTAAGCTTGAGATTAATATTAATGAAGTTAAAATTG
>JAGDQP010025238.1:3322-27108 GCA_022664845.1 Lepisma saccharinum | reverse complement strand
AATGAATAATAACATTTGAACAGTTTACAATTTTAATCAGATAAACGTCTATAAAATTTGAGAGGGGAAGTGATGATTCTAGTAGCCTAGTAGGACAAGGATGTTGGCCAATATGTGCCAGTATTAAATTTCGATGTTGGTCCAGTATCGATGATTGACATGGATCCCAAGTAGAATAACAAACATTTGCCCACCTTGGTCGATATTATACAGTTGTGTGGTTCCCATATTGTTTCTAACCGAAGACCTATCTGAAGCCATTTTGACTGCATTATATTTATTTGCAGGGGTCGCACACAATAGCCAACTGGCTCTTCCAGGTGTCAATATTCATTGTGAAACAATTTCAGAAACATTGTTATAAAATAAAACAGACTATTTATATGCATGGAAATTTCCAGTAACTGGACTGATAGATAACTCAGGGTTCAGAGAGCTGGTAATAAAAGAAATCTGGAGACTTCAAGCAAGAGTCAAACATGGGTCGTTCAGTTCTAGTCCAAGTTGCTAGTGATAAGTAAATACCAGAATCAAACAGTGTAGAGAGTCAGAAATTCTCTGATCGAACTCCCAGCACGACTTACCAAATTATTAAAATTCCTTCCGTAGAAAATTAATTGCTACCAAAGTAATGAAAATCTCTGTCGTTTGGTTCTTTTATAATGTGAAAATATAGTACGCCGCCATGCGTATTATATAATGTTTGTGAAACTGTTTTGTCGCTTTCAAACTGCTCTAACGTATTTAATTAAGGTTCAATAGTTTACTTAAGGGAAATTGCTCAATATTTACACAGCAATTCAAATAACGTGTGCAAACTCAATACGATGTATGTTATAACATGTATATTTGTGTGTCTGTACATAGTGCGAACGAAGCCAATGCTATCTCAATGAAACAATCTTGGGTAATGTGTTTGGAAAATAGTTCGTACAAAGTCAGAGTAATTTTGAATTGGATGTGTGTATGACAGTAGACAAAAGAATGCTTGTTTTGAGACAGGATTTGTTCTTATTTGTGTTTCATGATGGGTAGCTGAGCATATCTATGAACATATTGTCCACCAGTTATTGTTCGCTGTGTATCTGTTCATGTTAAATTCTTTGGTGTGGAATTGTAAACACTGTAATTGTTGACTTTTATTTGCTTTCCCATTTTAATTGTCTCTTGTATTATTCACCTCTCTGTTTTAACGTCCTTCTCACTCTGTTCTGTTGTCTCGTTTTCTCTATTCCTTTCCTCTCTGCAGCTTATCTTGTCTTTCTCTCTCGCTTTGCCTCGTCTGTCTCCTATCTTTCTTCCTCTTTCCTTTCCTCTCTCTTCTTGTCATTCCCATTTCCTTTGTCTCTTTTGTTTTATTTCCCCTTTTCTCTTCATGACTATTTCTCCCTCTCACTCTTATCCTCTTCCTTTCTAACTTTCATCTTATCTCATTTTCTCTGTCCCTTTCTTTCTCTCTTTCTCTTTAGCGTTTACCCTTTCCTTCTTTCTCTCCCACTATTCCACTCTTCCCTTCTGTCTCTCTCTTTCTCTCGTTATGACTAATTCTCTCTTTTTCTCACTCCATTTCTCGCTCTCCCATTTCCTCTCTTTTCTCTATCTTCCTTCTCATTTCTTTATCTCCCTTACCATCTCGCTCTCCTCTCTCACTTTAGAGACGCTCATGTATGGTTCAAACACATCCAACAATATAACCTGAAGGTAACAATCGGCCTGAGTCAAAGATGCGGAAATAACATAAATTAATTCAAATTGTAATAGTGGTAACAATCAAACCAAAAGTAATTAAAAGTTTCAAAAATAAATGTGTGCAACAGCGCAAGGCATAAAGAGAGGAAAATTATATATTTATTGTCCCACTAAGTTTACACAGAGCTGAATTGAAGTGGCAATAATATCCAGCTCACTGGTCAATTTATTCACTCGAGAAGACACCCTTTCAACATAGAGTCTGATTTATAGCGGATAAGTCTGGCGTTTAAACCGCAATTGTAATATGCATCTTTTCCTTTCAATGGTCGATATGAAATAATTGCCATTTCATACATTTCGAAGCTATTACTAATGAACGAAACTATTGATGTAAATACATTAGCCTTGTATAAAATATTTGTTAACCGTAGAAAATATTTAAAAAATGATTCGTCTAAAAGGTATTCCTTATTCAACGATCGTTGCAAACGAGATGAAAATAATTCATATTTATGTGTTAATTGTTCAAATTGTTTCTCCCAATTGAATTAATGACATCTCGGTCTTCCCAAAAGCGGTCTTCCCTCTTTCCCTCCGGCTTTCCAATAACTATGCAATATAATGTTCGTCTCTCCATCTGCCACCACCATTCTTGCTACATGATCTTCAAGCGATACATTTTTACAGAAGGCTTCTCACCCCCGCCATCTTGGTACGCACTTTCCATTGATTTACATGGGAATTGTTTTACTCGTCTTATATCTTTCAGGAGCATACTTTTAACTTCTGTTTTCGCCCAGTTTATCGTCATGTTCTCTTTTGCTCATGCTATTTTATAGAAATTCAATATTTTACACACAAACAGTATAATGTCCCGTTGTCATATTGTGATTTATATAGCAAACTATTAATAATATATTATACTTATATATTGGAAGAAACTTTACAAACCAAAACTATACAAGATTCAAAATGACCACCAAGACAAATTTTGTGAAAGCAGAACTTAAATATCCTACTTCCGAGAGGCATCAAATGAATAAAACAATTCCCGTTTAAATCAATGGAAAGGTCATACCAAGATGGCGGGGGTAATCTACACCGTTAAAAGACGAACTTTTTTTTTTGAGCTTTGATTAGCTTGACTTTGATCAAACATAGTGTATTATGACGCACTACCATGGTACAAACTGTATTTAAAATTAGTTACCCTTTCGCTGGCAAAATAACAGGAATCATTACATTAGGAAAAGTAATAAATAGCAGATGTAAAACAAAAGAAAACAAATTGTCTTCAAGTATATTTTGGATAAATAATTAATTGAAACAATGTACTGTGAAGAAAAATAAATTCTTTGGAATTAGAAATTACATAACCGATTTACTTAATATGTGCGAAAGTTTCATATGCAATCTTTAGTTTACATGGGAACAAGAGCTCATATATTGTTTGATTTCTTTGTAACTAGCTCTGTATCCCTCGGTCTCCGCCTGCACTGTACGTGTAGAATAATATTCAGTAAATCAATACAATATTAATTACTTTTCTAAATCTAATTAAACACCCAGAAAGGATCAACCTTCATAGGTTAAATATAACTTCAAATTGCAAATGTTACGCAGGCATTAGCGCGTCGTGAATAAAATATGTTGGCCATAGTACGAGTTCTATAATAACAACTACTACTACTACTATCAGGGCTGGATGTATATGTTTAGAAGCCTTAGGCCCATGCCTTTCAGCGCCCCTCCGTTTTCCTCGCCCTCCCTCCCATTTTCCTTCACACCCTCGCATTATGACAAATTAATCTTCTCCGTTCGCTTACCATTTAATATTAATTATTGTTTTTATAATAATAATAATAATAATAATAAAAATAATGATGCTAAATACCTAGTCCTACAATTAGCAATTTTAATTAAATTGCTGTAGGCTACTAGTGGAAGACGTGTTAATTACCCTGAACAAAATGGTGTAATACATACAAACTATTTTTATTCACACAAAAACACTTTAAAGTAAATTAAACAACATAAGCAATAATGATACATAAATACAATTAGTGATTATTGTCCATAAACCAGAACTTCATTTACCCTCAAGATAAATTTCGCTACGTTGAATACTTAGGCAGCGCTTTGAATGTCAAACACCATCTCCGCGAATATTTGTGTCCTAAAGATTCAAGGGTGAAGTTAGTAAGAAAAATAAGGCTTGTTTCTACTATTATAAAAGACGTGTTATGATATATTTCTTTTAAGTTTTAAGGTCTTTAGCTATTATTTGCATCAAATCGACTTAGGGTATGGGAGGGTAGCGCCCAATGTCTTGGTTAAGGTACCATCCTGACGCTCGTTTGGTGAAACTGAAGAAAGTTTTGAAGACCTCAGTTCGAACGCTTGGTAGCAGGATTCGAACGTACGACACCTACCCTTTGTGGACCTGGAAAGACAGTAGGTAAAAAAAGACTTAAGCTTCCTGATATAAAAACATGTAGTGTAAATTACGGCTTCATCCTTCAGCACCAAGTACCTGCTGTCCATTGGCAGAGATACAGATGATTGCCACTGCCGCTTAGTTTATTCTCATTTTAAGGCCTTTAGGTAACTTTGGCTCAGACCGATTGGATGATGATAAGATAATTCGTGGAATGAAGAAAGTGAGAGGAAACGGGAGAAACCCCAGAAAATACAGTCTTACAAGGTCCAAACGGTGTTTGTCCACCACAAAGCTCACATGGCACGAACCGGGATTAAACCAGTGACCTCACGCACCAGAGGTGACCTCTCTACCACTGAGTCACCGCCGTCCCCAGGCCCTACATGTAACATTGACTAAAACTGATTATTGGTATATTCAAAGGTAAAACAAAAGGAAAAAATAATATTCATAATATAAGCACTAATGTTTTTTTTTAATATTTCTAATTGAAATTAAATTACTCGAAATCAGTTATACACCGTATAAGAAGGATTGCCCAGGTCAAAAGTGCTGGTCTTTGGCGCTCCACGTACATGGTACTTATTGTTTTTGCTAAGTATTATTTTCGTCTTACGTTTTAAGTAGCAATATCTACTATTTTGTTTAAATGAGCCCCTGTCAAAATGACACAAACATGAAGCTCTTAACGACGATATGGGAGAGATGGTCGCTAAGCCTAGATGTCATAGAAGAGACTGAAGGTTTCTTGACAGGGAATCTGGCAATTTGACCATCTCCAGATACAGATCTGAACGCCAGCCCAATCGTGCAGGATCACAAGATGTACACGTTGACTGACAGTGAGAGGTAGAACTGGCTCAACACACACTAACCAAAGTATCGAAACAGATATAAGGATAAGCAAGGGAAAGAAACACAAGAGAAACATTAAGAATGAATAATGATAGATATAGCAAAATCTAAATAAACACATGAATAAAAGAATTACAAATGCACAGATCGAATATTATAGGGCATTATACATGACTAACATAAACAAAATATTGAATGAAATAAACATTAATTATTTACGCATGCGCGTGCTCGAGCAAGCTATTCAAGAGATAATCGTTTTCTTATTGACGTTGACGTTGTTGGGCGAGGTCCTTGACTGATAGCAGACGGGAAGAGGACAACACAGGCTTGGACCAGACTACAACTTAGTAGGTTGTCTACACTTCAAACAGCTGCCTCGTTGCTTGAACACGCGCAATAGAAGATATACGCCTCAATAAACGGTTCATAGCGTAGATTGATGGTTCGATTAAATATTTCTTTCTTTCAAATAACGGGCATGTACACGTACCGCAGACAAGCTTTCTAGATTCGGGGAGACGCACTAACGCTTGGTTTGGCACAGAAATCAGATGCATGAACTATTACATCAACTGATAACGACGAATGTAAGATAACCAAAGTTTGAAGGCTCTTCAACAATGCGTAAGTCGGTTTCGTCGTTAATCAACAGATAACTGCGACGTCCCTCACCAGTGAAACGTTCAGGATCACGTCTTCACACGAGTGGTCGTGATGTATGCGTCCGCGCCTCCAGAATCCGACAGTAATCGCTGTGTAATGGCACAAAATAGTTATTTCACTACACGCAACACTGTTCTTGAAAACAAACAATTAATCAGACGATGGTAAGCTCATTGTTGTGGAATGTCCAATTATGTGTCCATAATTCGAAATAATTAAGAGAGAGTTTCACTACACTTTGTGCCACGTAGTACCTTTTCTTTTTGTCCCCAGAGCAGCGAGTCCGGTCACAAAAATCTCAACACTTTCAAAGTCAAACCACATGTGACTCTTGGTTCGAGCACTCTTTGTCTCGATCCTGGGACTCTGTCGGGCTGTGAGTCACCCTACGCAAGTGTTACAAGCTTCATATTAAACATACAATAACGTATAAATTCGCCTTTAATAACATGATTGCCAGAGCCAAAGGCAGTTCGGTGTTGGTTGGGCTTAGGCTCACTACCCAACCATACAAGGATATGTTTTCAGGCCGGCGTCACCCAGGTGAGAGTCCCTCAAATGTTGCGTAGTGGATCGGAGAAATCCAGTCAGTATATAACCTTACAAACAGCATATAACAAAGAAATATAATCGAAAATTCTAGTACAATAGTTTGTGAGGAAATAGTTCCTCCTAAAATCTAACAAACAATCAATATTGCATTTATATTTCACAATGAACTCTGCTTATCTCTTTCCTTATACATTATAAGTTAACATAAAATAAGATCTATCCATTTATTTTCCTTAAATTTCTCAGGAAATCAGCCCCCGTGGTCACGTAATAACGGTGACAAAAGTTACACCTCTAGGCTCAGGCCTAATGGGCCTAGTGGTAAATGCGGCCCTGACTAATATTGCTACTAACGGAAGAAGGGCAAAGTGGGTCACTTAACTTTAACAGCTTTAAACAGCAATAAAAAGTACGTACAATAATGCAAAACTTGGGATGAAGTTTCTCTGACTCCTCAACTTCAAAGTTTAAGCACAAGAATAGCGAACGAAACCTGTGTAAAAATAATATGATTAAAATTCTTAAAAGGTAGTACAATTTGTTCGCTTTGCACAGATAGTAGGGCAAAGCGAATCAGAGCAGTGCAACAAAATAAATCAACTTAAACTGACACACAAAGGTTCTGGGTTAAAGACAAAAGACAAATTATACTTTCAAATTCACACTAAGAACAACTTCAACATAATTATTATTCAAATAGACAATATATAAATAGGTGGATAGATTCTAAAAATGAACATAAAAGCAAGGACTATTTTCCACATAAGAGCATCACTATTCGCTTTGCCCCACAAAGAATTATTCATTTTGCGACAAGCTACCACCTAGATCAAAAGACTGTCTATACCAGATGTACGTCATACTTCAAGGTATTTTGAAGTATGAGAACAAAGCTGAGGTCACATATTATTCGTTCATCCTGCTTTCACAAAAGAATTAGCAAATACTAGGGAAAGATTTCGAAAAATCTACATCTTGAAATTTTTTTTGGAAACGCGTTTTTTTAATTTCTTGTTTTTACCACATAACAACACACAGGTGTTCAATCTTTACGACCTTCTGTTCCTTCACTAGTGATGTCACAAACTACGAAGAAGTTTTACGGCCATCTCTTATTAAAAGGTTGTAAGTCCAATTATTCGCTGTGCCTCATATATTCACTTTCCCCCACTTCCTCTATAGCTACTACTACTATTACACTTACAACTACTGCTACAACTACTACTTCTAATACTAGTAGAACTTCTAATAATACTAAAACTACTACTACTACAACTACTACCACTAATACAGCTAATAGCAATACTACTTAAACAACTATAGCAACTACTACCAATTCTACTTATACTACTAATACAACTATAACAACTATTAATACTACTACTACTACAACCAGTACAATAACAACTACTGCTAGAACAACTAATATTACTACCACTACCATTAATCCAGGATTATAAATAGGGACAGTAGAATTTTGCGACTCTCGAATTCAGGAAAATTTTAAACACTCAAGAAATCTCACGGAGTAGATAAATAGTTGTAAACATTTTGTGAAAATGTTTTTTCAATGCACGAAATATTCGCGAAATTTGGACATTTCACTACCATCTACGAATTTGAGCATTCCTCAAGAAATTATATCACTTTTATTCATTAATTCGCAAAAACTAATGCCTGAACAATGCGAAAAAATACCATTAGTCTTCAAAGTCCTATCATCGGTT
The DNA here is from genome assembly GCA_022664845.1 of Lepisma saccharinum. NCBI lineage: Eukaryota > Metazoa > Arthropoda > Insecta > Zygentoma > Lepismatidae > Lepisma > Lepisma saccharinum. The sequence continues at coordinate 19,176 of JAGDQP010025238.1, read as the reverse complement.
TCGCGTAGCACTGAAAATTGTTCGAATGTAGTACATTTTATTCTCCATTGCTGGTAGCAAATTTTGCGAACATGGTTTGCCATCTAGCAGGAAAATATGAACTATGTTATCACAAAGTCATCCATTGTGTGCATTTAGTGGTACTCGCGGTAAAAGGCTTTGTGAGAACAAGTCGAACACATAAAATATCATTCATGCCACCGAAAATCTCGCTTTCGCAAAGAGCATACCAAAGTTTCAAATGCAGACTGTTTGAGATTGTTTTTTCAAAATTTTCCTGTGTGCTACCCAACAATCATTTTTTTTCTATGACAAATTTAAAGCTATTTCCATCATGTGCCTATGGAACTTCAGCTCAAAATTTAAGAATAAATTCCTTCATAGTTGTATATGTGTTTACCGTGCCGCCATAGCTCAGTGGTAGAGTCTTGGGGTAGCATTCCGGAGGTCGTATGTTCGATCCTAGCGGCCGAAATTCTGACTGAGCTTTTCTCAGGGGCTTTCCTCAGTCACGCCAGGCAAATGCCGGGATGGCATCTTCAACATAGACCCTGGCCGACACCTTCCGAATCTTTTCCCCTCTCCTCACATGAGAAAATGTATTGTCTCATTGTCATACCTTAAAGCAAACCAAACCAAACTCGATGAAAAGTACTGTTTATCAACCACAGTATATCGAATTAACTTTAATTAGGTTTTCAGCAGCATGCATTAGTGCAAGGTTTATGCCTAAAATTTCAAAATATCATTTCAAATAATATTTTTTTTAGCTACTCAAGAAATCTACCCTTGTACTCACGAAATTTTACATTCTATTCACATTTTTTTTTTTTTACATTTTTACTCACGAAATTGTGCTGTTCCTAAAAAGAAATAGCTTTATGATAATTCTATTTAGAAGCACTGAAGATATTTATTGCCGTCAGTACATAAAAAATGTGTCAAAAAAACACTTCATAATATGAAGACATCCTCTAACGCAACAAAAATGTAAATTAAGTACTCTCATATTTACAAAATCATGTAAATTATGATATGGATATGAGCTTCATTATGATAAATCATATTCTGTCACAATAATTTTGACGCATCCCTGTGCATGAAAGAGACCAGAAATGTCCATCACACCTTAGTGCTTACCCCAAAATAACTCAATATTGAATTGCTTCCCTTTTCTATATAATGTGTTAAGGAAATGATTTTTTTTGATTCAACGAAACTGAATACCAGCCACTTTCGCCAAAGCATTCCATGTATAGCACTAATATTGAAAATGAAAGAGGCAAAGATGAATTATTAAATCTCAAAAGTTTTAAATTTTAAACAAAATGTTCTTACCGAAGATTGAAGAAATATCTACAGATAGAAATGTTGTGAATTGTTATGCATCTAATATCACCAGTGTTACCAGACGTCTTCCTTTTGGAGGAAATGTCCTCCTTTTTGTTTTGTTCTCCTGTCCTCCTTTCTTTTCTCAATATCCTGAAATGAATGTCCTCCATTTTCTAGTGACCAAGCTAAAGCTCAGATATATTCGTCGCACTCCTGTGATCCAAATTCCTAATTTGAATAAAATGTTCGTTACCGAAATATCAAGCAAATGGAACATCATTTGGTAACTACTTTCCATTTTCATTAAATTTCATTACAGTAGAAGTCCGATAGACTGGCATCTAACCAGAGGCGGCGTTTGGGGGTGGCAAGTGAGGCAACCGCCCCAGGCCCCGAGCTTAGGGAGGCCCCGCGTTCCGAATTGATATTTTTCTTACTCAATGATATAAAAGTTGATTTGTAAAAAAAAGTTTACAAATAAACTAGTTTGTATAGTTTCCATGCGAAATGTAATGTGAAATGGAAATGAATAAAGAAGCACTTGTAATTAGCAATGTAGTTTTTAAAATATATTGTACTTTCTTTAAATAAATTATGTCGGATTTTTTTTCTTTTCATAAGAAACCGTTGTTCATTAAAAAAGATAATATTTAGTATTAAATTTAGGATTAGGAATGAAAGGAAGAAGTGAGAGGAAGCATTTAAGGGGAAGTTGCTTACTGTTTTATCGGCTTTAGATGTAACATTTCAGCGCTCAGCGATTTTTACTTGTACTTTGGCCCCGCGGGGTCATTATTGCCCTAGGCCCCGCGCTCACCTAACGCCGCCTCTGGATCTAACAGTCCGGAACGCCCGATTATCCGGGACCATCCCAGGATTATTTTCCTGTAAACGCTTGTGAACGACAGTTGAAAGCGCTTGGCGCAGTTCTGAACCACTCGGAAGTGTCCACTACGCGTCTGCTACTGTTAGACGTAATCAGCATTGTTCGGAATCAATCGGAAACGTTCGGACTTTACTCCGCTGATCTCGGCTGTCACCATACACAGGTTCAGTTCATTGTTTTCGCAGTACGGCTTAGCCCATACCAGTAGTAAGAGGTACCGCCAGATAGTCCGGTATCTTCGGTAATCCGGCACCGGGCCGGTCTCGAATGTGCCGGACTATCGGACATCTACTGTACTTGATAGGCAGATACAAAAAAATGTAAAATTTTGTGCAACTTGACCTCTAAGAGCTGAAATTTAAAAGTACAAAATTCCTCTGTTCGTCAGTGTTTCTCTTCATCGGATTATAAATGAATGGTGATCATAGGTGTCTACTAATCTTAGCTTAGTTGCCCTCCAATGAAAGAAAAAGTCAATAGTTGTAATCCATTTTTAACTTTACTGGCCTCCACTGGTAAAAGAATATGGTCTGTTAAACCCTAGTATCACTAATTTTTACGCGTATGCGTAACTACTATAGCGCAAAACTCCGCAATGCAGAAGCGACCTTTCCTAGTGAGCCCTTCAGCCTAGCCTCTCAATGGGCCTGGTCGACCTGGCCATGGGTTTTCTCTTGCAAGCGAGGGGGTGGGGGCATAAAATGTAGTTATGCCTCTGTATGCACGTGTATTATTTCAATAGGTTTAAGCAAAATAAGTGAAAATATCGTAAATGTACTCTTGTTATATGAAGTTTTTAACATTGTGAATTAAACACGCATTGTCTTTTCCTAGAGGCTAAGCAACTAATATTTCTATGAACCAATTTTAGTTTTATATAAGTTGCTTCTTTTTCTGAGTGTTTTAATAGCTTGAAACCTTACAAATGTGAGCTTTTAAACTCATATGTTTTAGTACATGTAAATTTGCATCGAATGTCACTGAGAATTAGCTACGAAAGCTGTGTAAAAATTCCACCCCGCTGAAAATGTAAGTACTCATATATGACGTCAAATGTCGTCACACTAAAGATGAGCTTCTGATTGGTTAATGTTTCGCTCTATGCTTATCTTCGTGTTGGCTTTAGATACATGTACCCTGTTATCCTAATAAAGAGTGGTCCAATGAAAAGTTTACGATAACTGCTGATAAGTATCGTGTAAAGAAAGGTCTCAAAGGCGTGTCTTATATACGCTCCTCAAAAACTGTTCAGTTAGTTTATTGATCTCCTATACGAGAAACTTCAGTTTCTGCTTCACATGTACATGGTGACGTAAAAGACTTGTTTAATCCGTTTAGTTGATTTTATCATCGCGTAAATGATATCTTATTGCCATATTCGACGCATCTATCTTCCCTTACACACTTTACAAAAATCAGGTACAACCGTTCAGTGCTTTCGTCTATTGGGCCTATTATGCTAACAGGTATAGTTAGTCAGCACTATTGTAACTGCTGTGTTAGACACCTGCGGAATACATTCGTCATTTGCTTTTTCGTAATATGTTCTGGCTTAAAAATACTATTTTATGTTTTCGTATTTTAACCACTGTAAACATGACCCTACTGTGAAAGTGTTCTATAGTGCGATCAAGTGAGATATATGTCACGAACAATCGACGTAAAGCTCGTTGACCTTGAGCAACATTCCGCGTGTGGCGTTGTTGAGTGTGAACACGTGTAGTGAAAGTAAAGTGTGCCGTGTTTCTAACACAGAGCAAAGAGCGAACATCAAGTTTTGTGCCACTTTGCAGCAACTGTATTGGAATAATTGTTTAAGCCGTGTGCGTGCATTTGAATGGCACAGGCGCCTCAGTAAAGCACGACGTTTCTGTCAATGGAACATGACAAGCATCCGAGCGCAGCAAGTGGAAAGTGAGGAGCTATTGAGCAAATTTGTTGAGAAAGTGAGAAGAATCATTACTAAAGACCGAAATGCTACGCTTCGAATGCATGCTGAAGAGTTAAAGGTGAAAAGGGAAACTGTTAAGCAAGTGCTGAAACGTTTGATGCAAAAAATAATATATGTGAGACCCTAGTATCGGGATGATGGCAGCTGGTTTCTGCTTCTTGAGAATGTCCCCAATCACAAGACTTTTACTGTGAAATTTTTTTTGGCGTAAAAGCGAATCTGTGTGTTGTCACACACACTGTATTCACCGGATCTGGCTTTGTGTGATTATTTTTTATTTCCTAAACTGAAAGCTGCACTGAAAGGTTCTTATATTGGTGATATGCCAACAATGAAGAAGGCGACAACAAGGTACAAAGGTCCAGACACCCTGAGAACCTTACGAAAACCTACAAAATTGAAATTGTGAAAATAACACCAAGGTCATGCCTATTTGAAAGCAGAAGGTTTATTGTAATCACAACTACGTGCAGCTACAATATGATCACACTACACTGCATCAGATGCTCGCAAAATCTCAATTTGGTTTGAGAATATTGTATTTCGTAATCGCTAGTCGTAACGAGTACAAAGTTATTGCATGTCTTAAAACTACGTACTCATTTCCTTTGGAGGAAAGTGTTTTTATTTGTTCCTTACAACATCATTTACACATATCCAACATTGGTCAGGACACTTCTGTACATTTTAAATGTTGCGTAATCTGAGAATGAGGTAAAATCTTCAAAACTGAAGATGTGTTAAAATGTTCTCGTATAGTTATAAAGCGAATTCGCAAAGCGGTCCCGCAAAGTTTCCATCTTCATAGGTAATTTCAACAGTCTAATATTTAGAAAGCACATGCAATTCTCGCTCATATTTACTCCTCTTTAAAGCATGCCTTTGTAAAAATCAATTGCGCACTTGTTTTAGTTCTTGGTAAGGAATTGTTAATAATGTAAGTAATCGTAAATAATTCCCTTTATAGATAAGAAATTCAAATGCAGCAGAAGAACTCCCTATTAACGTTTGCAAAAAGTGAAAGGAAGCAAAGAGAATGAGAAGCAGAATCTACAACACAAGAAACAAGGTAATTTCCAGGCTTTGAACTTCCTATAAGAATTTCAAACAAGTTGCTGAATTCTCTTATTTTCGGTAAACTGCACAGGTGCAACAGAAGCAATGAAACCTTTCTGAAGGACAATAATAAGTGAATGAATGTCTCAATCGTGTTTAATGCCCATCCGATAGATCACTGTCTAAAGATAAAAAAAAATCATATCGCGCCGCATACTGATATACGGCTTCAATATAAATACAAGTGATTTATTTCTAGTTATACTGCAGTATATTGTTCTTCTTATTTGTCGAGATATGAGCTTAAATACCTACACGTCAAGGGATCTTTTAAAGCCAATTTAAAGCCAGTCGAGCAGTTCATAGCTAGCAAGAGACTAGAACTGCACGAATTGTGTTCACAGTGGATTCGGTATACTTTCCTGTATTTTGTCTTCTCTTAATTCTTAATTAACATTTATGACCAGTACAATCTAGTATTCTCTTTACTTTTTCTTATATGTCACTACTTCTTTGCCAGTAAACATCGTCATTCAATGGAACTAAGGGAAAGGAGAGTTTTAGCCGGGTTTTCAGGGTCTCTGGACCACTGTGCAGGGATTTAAAACAGCAATACAGAAAATAACGTTCAGAAATCCTACTTTGAATAAACACTTGCTTATTTGCTAAAGCACCTGCATCGATTACAAATTGCTGCACTGTGTATCTACAAAAGGAGAGTGAAATAAGTATTTTTCTGTTTATGATAATTGAAATTGTCTAAAGTGGTCTAGAAATAGTAGTATTTTAAATCTGTTCAACTTTATGCAACCCAACATGCTGTTAGCAAAATGGGATTTGGAAAATAAATCTTATCTTTACTCTGGTATTTTCATGTTTTATTTGCAGTTAGTTAATGTAACCTGTGCTTACTTTGTATACTTACCTAGTATTGTATAGTGATGATACATAAAGAGTACAGGAAAAGAAGGAGTTATTTGCATAAAAGGTAGTTTCTCGTAAAATGTACTTTAATATCTAACTCTTCTATTTACTCCCATGTATTTCACAATTTGAAACCCGCTATAACTTGATGATTATTTGCGTTTTGGGATTGACATTTTCTGAAGTGTTAGCTGTCATCGTGTAGTTCCTGTTACTAGTGCAAAATCAATTGTTTTTTAAAATGCACAATTGCACATATGTTTATTTCTCCTCCCCGCCAAACAAAAACTTGGATCTTGAAGCAAGATTTTTTTTTCGATCTACCTGCACGGCTTGGCAGCCATATTGGCAACATATTGGAAACACTTCCGGTACGAATAGTCCACTACCGCGTGTCTCGAACTATAAGTAACAGCGAGAAACGCTCAACCCGGCAGATGCAGTTTGGTCTTGTGGTCAAGACGTCGGGAAGCTGATCCAAAGGTTCCGTTTTCAAATCCTGGCGTTGACTTTTTACATTTTCATTTAAAGAAAATTAAAGATATTTTCTTTTTTTTATGTAAATACACAAAAGGAAATTTAATAAAAGTTGTGATTTATAATTTTGAAAGAGGCCACTAAAAACTAGGATGTATATAAACCCACCAGGGCAGGATGCACACCGAGCGATAGCGAGGGGAGTGTGCGTCCGAAGGGAGCTAGGCGGCGTTAGCCGCAGGAAGCCGCATCCCCCGGTTAACGGTGGACATACACAAAAGTACTGTTTACTCAAAAGTTCTGTTTACGCAAAAGTTTTGTGCCGTACCGGAAGTGTTTCCAAGTGGGCTCTCCCAAGCCCTGCAGATCTGAAGCCAGTTCTGAAAAAAAAAATCTTGCGATCTTGAAATCCTCATGAGATTATTCATTTTTGTATGGATTTAATTTATGAGTGTCAACATGAAATGTGTCCCTTAAACATAGAAGTGACTATCCTGGCGATACCTAACAAGAGAATGAACTCCACTTTTTTATTCCTTTTACTGTAAGAAATACTAGAGAACTTGTTAAGTGCAGAGCCACAACCAATCACTGAGCTTCTGGTTCTGGCAGAGCTACTGGTTCTGGCATTAATTTGGCAGAGTGCACAACAGAGCAGATTATTTGGATGGATCAGAAGTAAGTGACAATCCCGAAATATAACAGCGTATTATTTATTGGCCTATTTAGTGTGTTCTTATCGTGGATTGTTTGTTACAATTTATTGGAATGATATAAGAAAAAAAAATTGGAGAATTACTGTCTTTACCTTCTGACCTGTGACTGGTTATGCAGCTTTGATCGTCTGTTGTCGCTACACACAGAAACTAATACATTAGAGTTACTCTACAGATTCACGTATCTCTTTGAACGTTAAATCATCTTTGTCACAATCCTTTAATTAAATTTATAGCAGCTTCAATCACATGATTAGAAATATCAGGCAGGCGGCGTATCCTAGCAACAGCATCATTTCTCTGAGTGTCTAATGAGAGCGCCCTATTGGAGACATAATACTAGTAATACCACTGAATTTTCTCCACTATGGATTATATTTGGCGAATAAGGAAAGAATTTATGTAGCTTCCACTTTCCCACAGTACAGCATGTTTCAGAAATAACCAACTTTATTTATTTAAAGTACATACCCTAGACATAGCTAATATGGTACGCATTTAACACCAAGAAGTAACATAGAAAACCAAAGGAAATAAAAAATAACAAAAAGAGAAAAACTACAGTATGAACAGAGACAAATATAATAAACATTAAATACAATAGATGTAATATTAACATAACTTCCTTTCACAAAATTTCATAAAGGTAAAATCAGGAGGGTTGGTCAATGAATGATAAAGTACGGGAAGTCTGATTAAGAATTTCTTTTCTAAAGATAACCTTGGAGTTCTGATGTGAAAATAGTCACTGCATCTGCTGTTAGCTCTCGGGATACTTAACTGAAACAAGAGGAGAAGATCATTTGTTCGAACATTACCATTCATTATGTTATAAAAAAATCTAACTCGTAAGATCGGAAAGTCTACGGCGAGTACGGAGATCATTTAGTTGAAGGTAGGAAAAGATGTCACTATTGGATATGTGAGATAAGGAAAGACATCTATTATTGACTATACGTATGAAGAAATTCATGATTTTATGCAACCTTAATAGATTACTGTCACTTGCCATGGACCGGATAGGAGAGACATAATCTATAATCGGTAAAACACAACTTAGGAAATACGTTCTAAGTGCAAGCATGTTAGTAATATCAGTGAGATAGTGTATTAGACCTAGAGTTTTCATAACTTTGGAAATGATGTAGTCAATATGATCAATAACAGTTAATTCAGCGTCAAAGATAACGCCTTGATAACATCTTGATAATGTTGAATCCAAGATATGGTATGGTTGCATACTTGATAGGATGATATTGATATGTCCCTTTTAAGTGCTGGACGAATTAGGTTAGTTTATTATATGTTATGAATTATGTTTACGTTATGGTTTAAAAGCTTTGTTAATTGTTTAAAAGCATTATCAGTCGGTTTTTATTGTTTTTCAAAGAGATATTTACGATTTAGTTCATTTTATAATTTATTGTTAATATTGTGGTAATTGAAATAGTTCGGGAATAGGTCAATAGATGTCACTGCTATAATTTAGTGTTTACAAATGGCGGGCGTTTTAAAAACACCACATGAGTTTGACATTTAAGATGTTAGTTAACAGAACATTTATATGATTGATTAAGTTGTATATTATTATTGTTTTGTATAATGACATATGAGATTAGCTGAAAAGCAATAACGTCAAACCGACATAAACTATTGACTGCAAGTATGTAAAAGGCCATGTCGGGTTTTCACGTACAGAGGAATTCATACAGGAGAATGTGATGTTTAATAAACCTCTTGATTATTAACTGCTTTTTTATTTATCATTCAACTGCGTGTAAGGAGACGCTATTATGTGTTCCGGGGTCTGCTGAAAATCACCACAGCACTTTATAATAGTTTGGCTCTACAGGATTAGGTGGTAGGCTGAGTCGTCCCACTGCTTTGGAGCACGGAAGCTTCCTGTATTATTTTGTTAGTGCAACGAATATCTAGCCAAGAATCCATTTTCGCCCTGAGAATAAAATTAGCCGGAGACAAACCAGAAGAGGCTCTGTGTTGAGAGGAAGGGCACACAGCAGCGACATTATTAAAGTAGCGGACCATTTCGATATAGCGACGAGCTTTCATTACACAGAGGTTTTATTATTCAAGATATATTATATATATAAAGGCCCGTTACAATATGAAGGTGTTTGTTTTTCAAGTAAATCTAATAGCTAGAGATTTTGAGAGATTGAGATTAGTTTTCCAATCAGAACACCAGTTCTCTAATAGTGTTAAATTATTTGGCAGAGTAGTAACGTCTGTAGAAGATGATATGGTGTGAAAATTTAACTTTTAAAATTCGAGAGATAAACTGAAATATTATAAATGAGTCTGTAATATTCTCCTAGAATATTCTCCTTGGTATCAACAAAGAATATGTATTCCCAGAGAATAGAAATATCCACGAATAATAAAATGGTGGACAATAATGTCGATTTTCGACACTAAAGAATTGAAAATTGTAGATTCACGACTCAAGAGAATACACGGAATAATTGAATATAAACATTATTATTGAAAGCTATAACGTAGCTGGTAAAATTAGAACATTTATCGAATCCTCTCAAGATGTGTTTTGGTAGATTCCATGCATATTCAATATATGGACCAGAAACTTCTTCAATATTGAAAGCATATTCTATATTCATGAGGGACATATCCTTCATGTAGTGAGAATGTACTTTCCACTTGTGAGTTATTCAGTAACACCATTACGTGATGTGTTATGTAGAACAAAGGACTGCTATCTCGTGTACTGAGAATAGTATGCAATTATTATCTAACTGTGTTACTTTGAGGAACCGCGTGTGAGTATCTATGCTATTGATCTGTTATATTACGAGGCTTCTGTTCGCCATGTTCTTTTTTGAGGTTGTCTCAAGTTCAAGTTGAAATACATTTACCCATCTCGCAACAGTTTGATATGAGGTTCCTCCCAGGTATCCTTCACTGTCTTATAACACATACGCGCGTTTCTTCTTCGTGCAGCCGAGGAAATAATGAATACATACTGTTGTTGGCTCGACAATATTCTGTAGAGCGATCACACAACTTTACCTGCTTCTTTGGCACTAACCAGATATCACACTACAAACCTACCACGTTGCCACATGCGTGAAACACTTAAAACAACAAATTGTGTTTGTCGTAGTTCCCATGAGCACTGCTAGATGACACTGATTACAGTACAAGAGAAAATGTTCTTTTTATCTTTTAAAAGTTTATTTGCAATGAAAACATTTCGGAAAGAGGACTAATTAAAATATATATATGAAAACAATCCCTCTGTGTTGTGTTGAGAATTATGTCTTCAGAATAGACGAATTAAAGGCTAAATTCGTCTTCAGAGTAGGCGAATAAACCATATCGAGTAGCGCGAGAACAGCAAAATAATAAGCTTGGTTTCTGATTGATACACTACATTGCTTTATTTGACTTCTTACACAATAAATAACCTTCCTGTACACTAACATATCAAGTTTCTTCATTTTTGTTATAACTAGTCTCGTTTACAACTTAATTATATAAGTCAGAAATAATCTGATTGGAGAGATTTAAGGCTGAATTATAAATTCAAATTATAATTAATTTCTTGAATTAAGTCGACTCCCAGCTAATTGTGACCTCAGTTGGTCTAGAGGTTAGCGCACTAGTTTTTTGAGTTTGTGATGACGGATGTAAATCTCGTTAGGATCCATTGAACTAAGTGCTTGTAGTCTAGTTCTTTTTCAAAAACAGTAGATCCCACCAGCGTGCTCAGGACGTCAATCATACAATCAATCAATCAATCAACCATAATAGCTTAATAGATAATATTCGACTATACCATATTTGTTATGCCTGTGTTTCGCTTAAAGTAAATAAATTGTGGACATTTAATCTTTGCTTTATCGAAACAGTATGCAATATGCATGGTAAAAGTTCTGGTATGTGTTGTTAACGCAGCGCCACAAGAATTCCAGTGTTGTTAGTCACAGCGGCATCGTCACAAATGACTTCAAATCTGGATACGTAATGGCGTAAGCAGGATGGGTCTAGCAAATCACACTCATAGTAGTAACCAATACATCTATTTAGTTTACGTTTATGATTTCCGAATGCAGCTTAGAGGAGATTTTTATGCTTGTCGTATTAAACGTTTTAATTCCTTGACAATGAAAATCGTAGGTTGGGAAACCTGTCTATTAAGCACTCCGCCAATGAAAAACATTGCTTAAGTAGATGTATTGGGTACTACTTCGAGTGTGATATGCTAGACCCATCCTGCTTACGCCATTACTTATCCAGATTTGACGTTATTTGTGACTTTAAACGCCTGTTTCTCCGAAATTAAGCAGATTTCGACATTTCCTCAAAGCTTTCCTTGTTTTAATGTAAATAATTATCCTCCGACGTTTGCGCCATTATTTCAGAGAAACCCTCTATATTTTTATTATGTCATCTTAATCCCCCGGGAAGATTTTAATGGAAGGGAAAAATAAAGGGCAGATTCTTGGTGAATCGAGAGTGAATTTCTAACCCGACACCGCTTACATCATCATGTATCGAGCTATGACTTCATTTTAGAGGATGCCGCTGTGATTTTCTGTATCTGTTAAATTAATCCAGTTTCGGGATTTCTTCAAAGGCAGAAATAATTACATCGTAAATTTGCACCATTATTTGGGGGACACTCTGTATTCTTTAAAGTCATATTAGACCCATCGAATAATGTCTGAACCAAAATTGCCTGAAGACCATAAAATAGTTGAGCAAGTCACGATCGAAAGTTGGATTAAATACATCCATTTCAGCAATTGTTTGGGAGAACCGCAAAGAGGGGCTTCACTACGTATTAAAACAGCTATCTGGTTTCGAAATATCTTGAACAGAACGTCACCACCATTTCAGCGATTTCACACTTTGACCACTTCTATAAACGGTAGATGGTGTAGTAGACAATGAAGAAAAATTCGTGTTAATAATAGAATATTAAACCTTGGTTACGAAACAGTGAATGAAGATTCATATTCTCTAATTACAGTGTCTGATTATACTCTCTGATTACATATAACACAGATACTAGAAAACAGATTTAGTCCATTATTGGAATTATAGAATATTTTTCACAATGTGAATTCGTTTATCACAAATGAACTATTTTTAAAGGAACACTTCATGATATTTTCATTTACATAAAACTATATTGAAGACTTTCAACACTGAAATTCCCATGGTTTTGAGAAATATGCTTAGGAAAATTTCTGTGCCGTTGTACTTGCAAAATCCACCGTTAGAACAATTTTATTGGGTTCTTCCGCTTAATTGCTTTTTAGTTTTCCATTACTTTTAAGACCTACCCAAAATCCATGAGCTAGCGCCGTCACTGTTCAAATGATTTATTTTCTAAAGATTGTTATCGAACTCAGTGGGCTCGACCTACTTTAGGCGAAAAGTTTCATCCGTTTGGTAGCAGCATTAAAACAAAATGACGTTGCTCTCTCTTCGCGATGTCCTGAAAATACACTGGAACGTAGGCAACCCAACGTACATCACTACTTGATTGGCGGCCTATCAGTTAGGGGTTTGTGCTCGGAGTTTTGATTGTAGACTAAACCTACATAAATTCGAGTGGGTTGATTTCAAATCCGCTTTCCATTTCCTGTGTCACGTAAGGTTTACCCATAAATCAACAAAACTAATCATAAAACTGGAAGCAAAACCATTAACAAAACATAAAAACTGTTTTGAAAGATACCTAAACATCGTGATTTAGGTATTTTTCCTTTAGTCATAATGCCTTCAATTATAATTACCAAGAAGACAATAAGCTACATTATGTTTGCTTTGGGATCTTATTTCTATCTTTGTGAAATCTTAACCCCGCACGACTCGCTAAATTTAGATGTTCTGGAAAATAAGTGACATGAGAATAAAGGAAATGTAACTAATGCTAATCAACTAATTTCACGTTATAATTTCGAAAAATGGAAAATCCTAACTTGATCAGTGATGCTTTTTCTGTTTTCTTTTAAGATAAAGTTACCACAGATACAAGAACAATTTGGTAGTTCTCATAACTCATAGTTACATGATACCTTCAGTGGACAGTTTCAACACTAAAGGAACGCTCTGATTGCAGTCTGCATCACATGATTTTGTGCAAACTATATACGTTGTTTCGAAACATTGTTAGCAAATAAGAACTCAGAACGCTCGAAATAGGTTCAGTCAGTTGATGTAACAAAATTATTGTAAGGTAGTAGTATTTTTGGTCCTTGAAAGGTTAAGATACGCAACAAGGACAATAAATGCCTATCAACGCAACCCTGCTTCCAGATAAATTAGATATATCAACAGGACGATATTTTAAAGGTGTGTAAGCATTCAATTTTGTTTAGAACAAAACAATAGTGCATTTTACTCTTAACTTTAAAACGCTTTCACAATAAAGGTGAACATTTTATCATTATTTTCGTGATATCAGAGAACGCCATAGGTGAAAGTAGAAAACAGTAGTCATAATTCAATTGAGAATGTCAATATTACTTAAAATCACCTTTTATATTTAAGTACAAACATAAACCAGGTCACGTTACAGTAACATTTAGATTTTGCTAAAAAGAATCCGAGGTCACAGAGAACGAACGACTTTTGTTTTGGATCCACCCGCACCTATAATACGAACAGTCACCCTTTCAACTTCATCAAATGATCCGAAAGTTAAACTTCGCAACTTAGTATATATTTAATACTACTGTACAGTACAAATTAAGAAATGTGTACTGCCTACAATTCATTCTCACTAGTTGCTGAGGTTCACCGTAAGCTCTAGTGCTATGTCAGAAGTAACCGGATCTTCTAGGTGAATGCAACAATGTCCATTCATGTCAATCATGTATTTTCCTTTATTCTTAATATAGGTTTCATCAACTACAATATCGAGAAGAACTTTCGTTTATCTTCTACTTCCACTTTCTTGCTCAACCGTACATTGAAACTATGTCTTTCAGTACTTTCTTCTACACGTCTTTGTGGCTACAGTAATTATTGGGCCTCAGGCACTCCCTTCAGTATGTATTCGTTTTATATCTGCTGTGTAAAGCTAATTGTACATTCATTTTCATCTCCACATTTCATGTACAGTTTTCTTTCTACTCTCTTTACTCATACTTCATGCAAAACATTCAACATTCATGCGTTATTCATCAGTCCATATGTTGTTATTAATGTAAACTCCCTCTATCATTGTTGTTTTCGCCTAATATCTTATTCATACTTCACATACTTCTTCAGACACTGGAAACCACATATATGTTCTACTTCTCCTTCTCCCGACATATTGACTTTTCTATTATTCCATCCACTGATATCAGTACTTTTTCCGTAGGTGCTACCAAACTCCGATGAACACGAAAGCATTGAACTCACGCTATCCGATAAGATATTCGGTTTATCCAGGTTTCGTTCTTTACTGAATAAATTATCTTGTTGTAGTGAACAGCACTTATCAGTCTGTAGGACAACATTCTTCGGATAGCATATCACTCAGAAAAGGAATGAAGAAATGCATTCTTTGACCTGTTTCCCAAGTATTATTCGGGCATATGACTGATAGGACTGACACAAATTATGGTTAAAAAAACTCAATCCGGACGACAGCAAGAGGTGTATATTTAAACATGTACCTCTCTCAAAATACTGATCAGCACTAGAATTTTGCTTTCGTAAAATATTGGGATCAAATACGTTTTCGCATAAGTGTATTGCACTTAAGTAGTAAGATAGGTTAATTTCTATTTGGGAAGAGTTCCTTTGCTAATTTTATATTTGAGAGTTTTTTCAAACAAAACGATCAAAATTAAGCTTGAAAAATAATCAAATATTTTGTCTAAATGTTTCTCGTGTGTGACACAAAGGTTGACTTCAACTTTCTTTAATTTTAATTTCACTTGCACCATTTGAGGGGACAGGTGCGAAAGGACGTAAGTGACATTTCGTAATTTAAAAATTGAGTTCATCTTTCACACGTGACAAAATACATTTTATGTAACATAATTACATTTTTGTTCGCGTCATTTTTAAAATTGAAACTCTAAGTTTATTTTAAAGAAACTGTCATTTGCAATCGTTTGGGCATAGAAATCTCATTATAGATATAATTATTAAAGCAGTTTTTTTAAGTTAAAACCTATGACGTAGGTCATCAGAGAATCTTACTATCTATTTACGAAGTTTCAAAACAACGTTTGTTAGTTAATAACATATTCCATTACATAAAGGGCATCCTATTTCAAGCCAGCAGTTTAATTCCCAGAAGGCTTCTTCGTTTACTGCAGTATATTTTTCAGATGAAATTTCACCAACATCAAAAATCTTCTTACAAATCATCTTTTTCCTCCACATTATGTAATTCCATTAAGGTAAAAAAAAGTAAGATGTTTTCTCCATATTCTCAGACACTTTTTAATTAAAATCTTTCTTAAAAGGAATTGTTAAGAACAAAATACACTATAAGGTTACATGGAATCATATGAAACGAACT